>JANKYE010000225.1:40082181-40093869 GCA_032467995.1 Erythroxylum dillonii
TATAGATTATAAAAACTAGAAGAAACTAAAATCAAAAATCAAAAAGTAAATAAAATAATTTTTTAATGAATTTAAAAACAAAAATTAAAAATTAAAAACTGTATTGAAACAAATAAGCCTTTAATAAATATTTTAGAACATCTTTTAAAGGGTATTTTAATAAAAACTACTCCCTCTGATTCATAATAAGTGTCGTTTTAGAGGGATTTTAATTATTCAAAATACGTGTCGTTTGGGACTTTTTATGCATATTTATAATTTTACTTCCAAATTATCCTTTAATTTTTCTCACTTCTTAATTACACAGATTATATTTTCAAGGCACTTTAACATGTAATTAATAATGGTATATCAGATATTTCATTAACTTTCTTAATAAATGTGAATTTCTCTAAAACGACACTTATTATGAATCGGAGGGAGTATTAAATAGTCGAGTCGAACTATCTGTTGGGATCTAATATAATTAAGCCTACACCCCTCGGTTAAAATGCATGTGTAAGTTGATGTAAACATTAGTTACAACATGACTAACTATAGCAGCACCTGATAATTTTGGTCTATCTATTTTAACAGACCAGGGATCGATCTTACACATATTGACCTATCTGTAGACCTTTTAAACACTAAACAAAGAACATGGTCCCCAACATCTAACATTAACATCATTTCACTACAACAACTAAGGCCAGGTCTTAAAGATCGATAGATATATACACATATGAATATAAATATATAGATATAGATATAGATCATTGTAGCGTGGTATATCTGGCAAATGGATCATATGTTCGCTGATAAATCACGTGTTGTGCCAACCATTGCCGGTGATGTGGATGGCTCACCATCCACCTTTGGCTAATCATACAAAACAAATTTGTCGGAATGTTGGCGGTTAGATGGGTTTTCAATAAGTTGCTTTCTTTTCCCTCTCCACTCTGGGCGAAGCAGGTGGTTCGTGTACTCAAACTATTACCACCCTTCTTAGTTATGTTTTAGGAAACTCTAATAAAGAAGGGGAATTGAATTTTAGTAACATAATTATTTAAAAACATTCTTTATTATTTACATTTATATATGTTTATTTAGATATACATAATAAAGATTATAAATTAAATATATATTATAAAAAAAATTATGGTGAGATTATAATTATAAGATTTTATTACAATTTATGTATTACTACTAAATCATTCTACTGAAACTGTACATTAATAAAGTATAAAAGGATTTAGTGTAAAAATACTTAAATAAACATGCAAATTCTTGTTAGATAGTAAGTTCACTAAATTAACCGTCATATGATAATTTCATTTAGAATTTTACTTGTACGTTAATGTAAATTTTTATTGGAATAATTGTATAAATAAATATTTGACTTGATATCTCCAAGATTATATCATAAAGAAATTGTTATTTATTTGATACCACTTAAGACCTAATAGAGTCAAAGAGGAGCTCAATTGGTAGTCATTAGATACATCATAAGTCGTATGGAAGTTGTTGAGTGATTAATATAGAATTCATCACCCTAAAGTGATTACGGAGAGTGTTCCGTTATTCTTGATTATTATTAATTTGAAAAATCATTGGCCAAGGTAGAATGTCACTTTAGAAATTGTTTTTAAATGTAAGTAATTGAATTAACTACTAATGGTGAAGAATTAATATTATTGAACTCATATAAAGTATAAATTAATTTCATGTTATATGTCGAATTAGATTATTATAAGATAAAAGAATTGAAATATACAAAAAAATTATGGACAAAAAGATTATTCAAAACCACTTTAGTATTTTTAAATATTTTATTAATCATGATGCATTTTTAGATGTCAATCTTTATCTATAGATATAAATTGTTAATCGGAGAATTAAAGATAAATTAAAAGAGTTTAATTTATCTAATCGTAAATATGATTTAAGGTTATAATTTATATCAAGAGAAATTAATAGGTGACATAAATAGAACAAGTTGAAGAGAGAAAAATATGTTTTAATCAAGTTGGACTGTACAAAGTTTGAGAAACTTCATGACTAAATATAAGATATTTAATAAATAAGAATCACTATCGGACATCAGATCTTATTTGAGCATAATTAGTATTTAATTAAAGTTTAATTAAAATTATAATTTAATTATCACTAAATTAATTATAAAATACTCAAAGTCTATTATAAATAAGTTTAGGTTCTAAGGGAGCAAACGGTTCTTGTCTAACTCTGTCTATAACAATTATAAAATTCTCTTAACATATTCTATGGATATTATTAGAGGTCAGATATTTGTACAAATATGACGGTTGAGGTAAGTCGTTTTTTAAAATACTTCGAGGGAAATAATAAAAAAGTAACAAAATTTTGAAATAAGGTATGAATTATGATTAATATTTTATTACGTTTGATAACATTATTATGTTATATTAATAAACTGATAGATATTACAAATCTGAATTTATAAAATTAAAGATTGCTAAATTCACATGGACTTGCATGTATATTACGCGTACAAGTTGGCAAGTGGGAATATAATGAATAAAAAGAGAAACACGAAAAGAGTAATTGGGAGAGAAAAGCTAAGGAATGACAGGTTGTCATGCACAATCTTTCTTTCTTGAAAGGAGAACACACATGTAGGTTTAACAAAAAGGTGGTGAGAGAGGATATAAGATATGAATGTGACGACGTTGGTGACCACTGTTAGTAGACTATGCTGCTGCCACACTACAGTGTTTCTTTTTCTAACATGATCATAAGCTAATCAGAGAATCCTGCTTCCGTACCTTGTCCCTCGTAAAAAAAGAAAGAAATCAAACAAACTTGTGAAAGTGCGTTTTAGTAACTTGCAAAGGCCTGTTCTAGTACGCCTTTTCTTCTCTGTATTGTCAATGTAGTATAGCTCCGTACCAGGATGGTCCATGGTCTAGTTTTCTCATCTCTCGACCTTTTTCTCCTCTGATTGAGTACGATGTTTAAAAATTTTAACTAATTTAATTTGATTGATTTATCCGTAAAAATGTTAAATTGCCTAATTTTTAATTCAATTTTAAAATTTTCGTTTCAATTTTCTTCAATAATTTTATTGCTAAAAACTAATAAATTTATTAATTAACCGATTAGTTTTCAAAAACTGAGTAAATCAATTAATTTGTATTAAATAATTTTTTAATTAAATTTTAAATTTTTATAAAAAAGATAATATCTTTTAATTATATTTTAAAATTTTAATTTAATTCAATTTTTAACTATTTAAAAAATATGACCCCACCTCAAGAGCCTAGAGGATGTAAATCTGAAATTTCAAAATTCCTAATGTTCTTACGTAGCCTATACACTTCTGCGCACAAGGAGTCTTCACATACTTAATTGTTCAACTGATGATTGATCACCGACTCCCCCTGTTCAACATCACTACTACTAAAAGCGAGGCGTTCGTAATTGATCAGATGAAGGAGCTGTACCCAGGGAGATAGAGGATTATCAATAAGAACATGCCTCTTTTTCCTCCTTTTATGTAACTCGAACTCAAGATCTCCTTCTAAAAAAAAGTCTTAAGTAAAAAATCTGAACCAATTGATCCCGTCGTTACCCCTTCCCTTTTATTTTGACATTTAAGGTAGATGAATTTGAGTGTTCCTGTAATAACATAAAAAACATAAACTCGTTATCTTACGTGTCTTTGGTAGAAATTAATGAAGACAGCGCAAAAGGATAAGAGTGAAGCGCACAAGCACAGAGCGTGCAATGTCACTCTTCAGTCTCTCTGGCAAAGTTGGTTGTTTGGCCGACATTGCCACGTCACTGTCTACGTTTGCAAGTCGCACACTCCTTTTTCCTCCCAATACTTTTATAGTTTGCCAGAATAAAGAAATTGTGGTCTCGTAGTTACTTGAATGTACAAAAACAAAGCAACTTTTGGACAGCAAATATGAATTTAAATTGAGAAAAATAGAAATTGATGTCCTATATTTAAAAAATCCCTTTTTATTATTTAAGAGTAAAGTTATGTATTAGAAATAACTTTTTATTAATTAAAGGTAAGATCATGTACTACTGAATCTCTTTAGACCTTATGTTTAAGCAAGATTTATGGTTATCGTTATTGTTATTTTAAAAATTGATACTTTATAATTATTGGATTTAAATTAAATATTTAATTTATCTAATAATTATTTAAAATATATTGTTTATATTATTGAGGACTTACTCGTACTAATTACAAATTAGTTATTAATATGTAGAAATGTATATAATATTAAGATGATAATGTGGACGTGAGTTAGGTAATATTAGTAAACCTTAAAAAATGTTGGGAAAAAAATGGAAAGCAACACTCCCTTTGGCATTTGATTCCTTTTACTGAGGGACAAAAGGTATTGGCAGTTGGGTCACATCGTGCTTGACTTTTGCTTCCCCTGCTTGCTTTTATGGACTCAGACGTCCACATCTAGGTTGGGCTGGGCTAGTTATAACTAGCCATCAGACTCCTATGCGATAATGTGAACTACCACCACTACAACACGACTTGTCATTGTCATGGTTGCCTTTCGAGACTCAACCATAGTAAATCTGATCGAGACTATAGAGGCCTAGTCATGTCCTCTTTTTTTTTGTTTTTTAATCAACCATAGTCCCATAACGACTGGCATTCTAAATCTACTTCTCATGCGTCAACTGATTAGGCATACAATCATCCAAATAATACATCAGAACAAACACAATGGACGGATGTCTATTGGATAAGCTTATCATTTATGGGACGTTTAATTATGAAAGAAAGATCACATCAATGCCATGAAGCTCATCCAAATTTGTTTTGAAATATACATTTGAAAGAAAACGGGGTGTCTTGACAAGAGGATGATGCTGACTCAAGTGGAAGTATTACAATTCAAAGTTGTCTTATTCTCCACGGGCTTTTGATAGGTTTACTTCTTGTTAGAAATCAAAATACCCTTTAAAATGTGATAAAGTACACAACTTTAATTTTTACAAGTTATATAGCCTCCTAAATTCAGTGCATGTACCATATGCATCTTATTAAAATAATGAATTAAAAGATTTGTAAAAATATGAAAATTAATATTCGAAGAATTAATATACTTCACCGTAAGGTTTAAAGAATGTCACTTTTTTCTTTCTAATTTAAAGCTATATTTAACTACTCCATCCGATTTATAATAAGTGTCGTTTTAGATACAATTTAATTATTTAAAGTAAGTGTCATTTTTGACTTTGTATGCATGTTTGTAATTTTACTTCCAGAATTAACTTTTAATTTCTCTCTCATCTTAATTACACGGATCACAATTTCAAGACAATTTAACATGCAAAATTCAAGTGATAAAATAATTTCTCTCTTCACGAGGTAACTTCATGGGAGTATTAATAAGGGTATATTTATAATTTTATTAGCTTTCTTAATAAGTGTGCATTTTTTTAAAACGACACTTATTATAAATCGGAGGGAATATAAAAATGAGCTAAGCTTACAGGAAAAGGAAAAATTAGACAATTAAACGGGATTGACCAGTATCCTATCAGCGTTTTTTCTTTTTCCTGACATATTTTTGGTCACCAAACTTCAACATTTCGAACAATCTCCGAAACCAAATTCCGAGATAGTCATAACTCCTTCAGCTTTTTGATGGAGTAAAGGTGCTTATATATGATTTGGCTTATGATGAAAACAGAGATGAAACCAATCATTATCGTGAGGTCAAGTTCAATTATTAGTTCCAACAACTTAATCCTGCGTCTTCAAGCAAATCAAAGTATGTATCTTCTTGGGATACAGAAAAACTTTCTCTCTCAGCTTTTCTTTTGTCACTAATGTTAATATGAATTCATTTCAATTTCAAATTTAAATTGTATTTTAAATTAAGAAAATTGATAATAATCCAAATAAAAATAAAATAATAACTTATTCTTTTTATTTTTAAAAATATTATCTCTCTTTCTTCAATATTAATTTTTCATTTGAGTTTTAAAGAAATGATTATTCACTTTTCAAAATTTTAAACAAGATTTCAAAACATTATTTTCATGTTAAATTTTATATTAAAAGTATAACAAATTTGACATAATTGAAAATAAAACGTTAAAATTTATGTGAAAATATGAAAATTTGTGATCTCATAATATAAGACAAACAAAATTTACAAATTGAGAACATTACTTTCCTATAATTTCCGATTTTATAAATAATTTTAAAATGATTTGGTGTCAATAGAATTACACAAATTTACAATGTTAATAATACGAAGGAGAAAGTAGAAATATAGTAAACGCTAATGCTAGTTTTTAGTATATATATTACGTTGCAATTTTTCTAAAACAAGATAACGTACCCTATCCTCTGGAGTCCGATCCATCTTGTGGAGACTATACGACACACTGCACGACGTTACCGATATGGCCAACATTGACCGCCGGCCGAATGCGATCGGCCGGGTTCTGACCAACCTCACCAAGTTTGCCGTCGATTCCGCCGTCAACTACCCTCCTAAAGGCTTCACCGGTAACCCTATTTTCATATTCTTGTAAGGGCTGTGAGGTTGATTTTGTATCCACTCAATTTCGATGTTTTTGCTTTTAATCCTATCTCATCTCTCAAAATTCTCTGTTCTTTCCCTTGTTCAAGTTAATTACCAAATCCTCGTTTTCGGATAGTTGATGTTCAATTACTGTATTTGATTTCCATGGGAATTTTACGCATTTAGCAATTTAAATTTTAACATGTTAATAATTTTTTATGTCCACCAGTGCTTATGCTGCATCTTAAGTATTATGTGTGAGGAAGTATAATGAAGGCTCATAATTCGGATTGATAGTTCTGTCTCCATTAATGCTAGGATAGTACTTGTCCTGGCCTTTTTCAGGTTTTGATCGGGATTTGATGTTTATTTCAACCCCATTTAGAAGAGATCATTGTTCTAAAATTGATTCTAAATAGGGCTTATATTATGATTCTAAAGTGATTGTTTGCTGTAATCCAGCTGTTGGATTGAGGTTCTATAAAGTGGAGCAGAACCTCTCTCATCTTTCTGGGTAGCAGAATGCTTTATGATTTTTTGTTGAACTCTTTCATTGCCCTTAGAATAGATCCTTGTTTGAATCGGATGTGCCTTCATTCCAACTTATGAGAACTGCATGGGATATGAATGCTCTCTGTTTCATTGATAACTTCATGGTTATGGGTTTTGTTTTGTGTTTTTCCTTTTTCCATTTATTATCCTTTCTTTCTCGGTAGTGCTCAATTCTTCTACGGTGATGGTCACTGCAGGTGTGAAGAAAGTCTATAAGATCGTGCAAGAGAGATTTAGAGATGCAAAAGCCTCTGTCCTCTTAAATGAGCACGAAAAGTCCGAGGATCTTAAGTTGGTTGAGAGTTTGCAAATAAAAATGGAAAAACAACAGGAGGACTTCACTAATTTAACCCAACAAAACAGTGCATCTGGAAAATGCATCCCCGGAGTGGATCCTCCAAAGGACACAGCAGATGAAGGAATCAAGAGATCAGGTGGTCAGGAAACCAAAAAGAAAAGAATCTTCATCCGATCTCGGTTATGAAATGGGGCTCATTTTAGTCGCCTGAATGCGCGAGTAGATTAAGCAGAGAGACAAGCTTCTAAATCTTAATGTAACCGCATACTTTCAGTAACTTGTAAGGTCTGTGTTATAGGTTCTTTTTCTATGTATATCTATCCGCAAAACTCCTCCACTTGGATATTTGCATTCAAAGTTTGGGTTTGTAGAACTCAAATTCTTGTTATAATGGTGGTAAGACTATGATCAGCCGGCATTGATGGTTCAAACACATGAAGTGAACAAGACAAATCTCACTGCTAACTGTGCAACTAATGGTCTTGGAAATTCCTAGCTACATTAAAGTCGTTTAGAAGAGAGGCTAGAGTCCATAAGAGGTGACTTCATTTTATTCTATAAATCAATTAAATATTAATACTATATGATAAATAAATTAAATGTTATTGATATAATAATTCAACTTAATTTTAAGTCAAATTAATTAAATTTTGTTTAATTAGTAATTTATTAATTTAAATAAGTTTTGCTAATTTATATGGAACTTAAAAATTAATCAATAATATTTAATTAATTTTAATATTACGTAATGTTTTATTTTTAATAAAATTAAAAAAGAATTACAATATATAAAAACTTTAAAAATTGAGAAAAAATAAATTAAATGATAACCTCGAGAATAACCTCGTGCTTTTTACCCATTTTTACTCTTTCCGCTTCTCTTTTTACTTTCTATTTTCTTCTATTCTATAGTTTTCTTTCTCGTAGTTTCTCTGATCTCCCAACTCTCCAAGCCACAACCATGACGGTGTGGACGGTGGCGGCTCGCCGAGCGGCGAATCTATCTCTGTTTTCATCACCCAAATTGGCTTCACGTCCCCAGGCGGCTTCTTTCATTCATCGGCGCGGTCTAGCCGGTGGCGGTGGTAATTCTCTCTCACTAGTTTTAGATCCCCATTTTACTACTTCTATGCACAAGCATATATTTTTACGGGAAATACGGTAACCAAGATGTGAAAGATTGCAACGTTGTTTGTCAAAGTTATTGCTTTATGTTTATATTGAGATTTATGTTATTGCAGATCATCATGGACCTCCAAAGGTAAATTTTTGGGAGGACCCCATGAACCCAGCTAAATGGAAAGAAGAACATGTGAGTTTTTCTCTTTCATAATTTATCTAAATTGAGCCGACCATTTTCTCTTGTATGGTTATTATTGTCTTGTATGTCGGTTATCATTGTTTAAACCAGTGTTCTTGTTCATTTGCTTCTTTTTGTAAATTTGGCGTTTAAAAAGAACTATTAATTTACTGATATATCAAGTGCCTGGTCGTAGCTAGTCTTTGATATTGAATTAGTCCAATAAACGGGCCATATTGTCCATGGAATTGTTTTGTCTTTGAAGAATAGTGAACTAAAAAGTAGAAGGGCTTTTTGGATTTGAATGTTCAAACTTTGAGTTTTAAAATTTAGCAGCTGAGCTTCTGTCGCATTATGTTGTTGTTATCTTTTACATGAACAGTTGAGCCTTTTCATTCTTGTGATCTGTTGTGGATAAAAGGACGTACATGGCAAGAAAAGGCAATTAGAAATGTTTGATGAAACTTAAGTTGTCATGTAAAATGCTCAGTCAAATAGAACTTTAGCGTGAGAGATTAAATATTTGATTGATTATAGGTTTTGTTTCGTTAAAAGCATAATCAGAGTATATACTTATTTTCTCTTGTTCTTTCTTTTCGTTTTAAAGTTTGTGATCGTCTCTCTTACCGGATGGGGATTGGCCATCTTTGGAGGTTACAAATTCTTTACTAGAGGCAAGAAGGAAGAGGTAAGCTTTTATTCTTCTGTTCTCAACTCGTGGATTTTGAAAGCAACATAGTAGAATAACACGCAGAGCACAAAATATTTTTACCATTTATTTGGTTCAACAACAAAAATATTCCAAACTAAGTTGATTCCTATGGTACTGAAAATAACATGGTTACATTAGCAAAGCTTGAGGCATTGTCATTCGAAGTGTTTACTTGATTCTATGCCTTCTTCTCTGTTACAGAAAGTTGGTGAACCCGCGAAGTAGACTTGGATCGTTAGCTGAATATCTCTTGAGGCATATGCATGACAAGGTTGTTACTATATTGAGATAACTCAGTTTTCGGGAAGTATTAGTTTGTACTCATCTCGTAAAATGGGTGACAAACATTCATTTCTCTTGCGGCTGTGCTGATGCTTGATCTATCAAGTACCTTTTTCTGTGTTCTAATAATCAATGAACCATTTTGTTCTTGATAGATTGCTAAAGTATATCTTTAAGGATAAATGCTAGTACACTTCTGCTAGTTAGTATACCATCTAACTTTCAACTTTGGACACAAGTTACACCTGACTAGAGCACGTAACAAGACCAATCCGTACGCACGTCTTGCTAAATCCTTGATGTTGAGAGATCATTTGACAACCTTATCAAGAGTTGCTAGAGTTTGACGTGAGAAGTCAGCCAAATGCAATACGTCTTGCATTGTAGGTTGAGTGGAAGAATGTTTCTAACATGCATTATGCTACAGGGCTGTAATGTCGATATAATAGCAAGAGTGAGCTTCTTAAAGCTAGAAAGCGTTTTGGGTATCGTGGAGGACAGAGTTTCACGAGTTGGGTATCGGGTATGTACAGTTTTCTGGATCCTAGGAATCTCTACTTACTGAACGACAACAGATGGAATCCCTACGAAGAGTTGTTCAAATCTTTAAACAAGAGCCTTTCACGCTTTATATTATCTGATGAAATATCAGAAGATAGCGAGGCTTGAATCTTAAATATAAGGCTTGCCCAAATAGAAATAGTCAACAGCATCTAAATTAAAACCCAACCAAGCTGTTCCCAACTTTTAGTTCTAATTTTTATTCAGTAAGATAAAATTCTTTAATGGAGTTTTTGGTTTTAATTTGTTTCTTATTTTTATAATTAATGAAAAATATAGAAATGGTTTTAATTTTTAAACTCGGTAAACATATTTATTTAATAGAATTTTTGTTTTTAAAAATTTTCTTAATTTATAATTTATGAAATATATAAAAATGCATCCTTCTAATTTTAGTCTAGTCTTTATTTTTAAATTCAAACCAAATAAACTTCTTCAATTGAGTTTTTGTTTATTTTTTAATTTTTAGAAAACTATAAATCTTTGTTCTGACTTTTCATTTTTTGTTAAAACATAAATTTATCATTAATTTATTAAATATTAATTAAATAAAATTTATGAAATGTATAATTTAACTAGTCAAAGGATTCTAATCTATTTATTATATTAAAATTTTGAAACAGAAACTATTGTAAGAAATTTTAAGCAATTTTTAAATTTGAGATATTTTAACATACATAAATAAATATTTAAAGGATTAATAATTTATCTTTAGATTTATAAATATATTTTAATAAATAAATAATAGTTTATGAATAAAATTTACAATTTTTAATTATTAATTTATCATAAATGTGCCGAAACAATGATTGAGAAATTATTTGTTATTAATTATTTTAAGAATTCTTCCAATAATAAAAATATAATTAAACTAATAGGATTGCGATATTTTTGTTCTTCTTCTATATTCGATTTCTTAATCGAGTGTTTACATTAATTAATTTATTTAATCAAGTCATTTCATTAATGGAAATAGTAACGTCGCAACGTAACGTTATAACTTATATCAGTGCAATAATACCTTGATATGAACATATGCACAAGTCAACAGAATGGTAATATTGACACACGTACACAAGACATGTAACATGTTAGCACTTATTACGCCAAGTTAACATATTGTGATGCACATGATATTATGACTGTGAGCCCACAAATGCCTACAATAGCACAGTACACATGGTACCGTGGATCTACAAAAAAAAGAAGCCATGTGAACATGCTATATCATAGTAATATTGTAAATGTCACATCAATTTTAGGGACTCAGTTAAAATCTTACAATTATATTCAAAATTTAAATCTTCTGACAATATTTTAGTATTATATACATTTAATAATATTTATAAGTTTATGATCAATTTGTATCTATAAATTTCATTCACTAATATAACATTATATTTTTATTGTATAATTATTTAAAATCTTACAAAAAGATATGAATAAG
>JANKYE010000225.1:40250139-40266280 GCA_032467995.1 Erythroxylum dillonii
GACATCATATAGTCCAATATTTGGAGACCCTCTCCATATCTCTTAACTGAAGGACATAAATACTATCTTATTTTTGTTGATGCCTACATAAGATTCACATGGTTTTATCCCTTAAAACTAAAATCTGATACTTTATCAATTTATGTCAAATTCAAAGCTAATGTTGAACTCCAATTGAACAGAAATCAAAGCTCTTCACACTGACATGGGAGGTAAATACAAAGCCATCTTACTTTACCTCACAAAACATGGAATACAACCACGTTTTAGTTGTCCTTACACTTACCAACAAAATGGTGTCTCTGAGATAAAACACCGACATATCACTAAAATGGAACTAACTCTTTTATCACATGCAACTCACCTATTGGTTATAAGCCTTCTCTACATCCACCTATCTCATCAATAACCTCTCATCTCCAAGAGTAAACAGTCTTTCAGCATTTGAAAATTTGTATAATAAACCCCCAAATTATCTCTATCTCAAAACATTTGGTTGTAGTTGCTTTCCTTATCTCAGAAATTATTCTCACCATAAATTCGGGTTTCATACCACAAAATGTCTTTTTCTTGGATATAGTTCAATGCATCAACGCTACAAATGTTTGACTAATTAAGGGAAAATCATCATCTCTCATCATGTGATTTTCAATGAGGAAGAATTTCCATTTCCTCAATTTTTTCCCACGCACTCAAATCATCCTATAACTTCACCAAGTCTTCTTATCTTCACTTTAACCTCAACTTCACCTCTTTAAAAGCTGTCATGACTTACTCCTCTACTGAAAAATGTTCTCACGCAACTAAATCCTCCAACGGACAGGTAAATTCTTTGAATTCTTGCTCACCATCACATCTTACAATTTTATTAAACAATCAAAATACCTTACCTAATCTCATTCTATCAACCACACCAAACGCTGAACCTAATCCTTCTTCCCCATTAACACAAAATAATCATTCCATGTAAACTCGCTCCAAAAGTGAAATTTTTAAACCCAAATTTTATTACTTCTCCCTTGCTTTAATTCCCCACACTAAACCCACAACAATTTCTAAAGCTCTAATTAATCCTATATGGTTTCAAGCTATGCAAGAAAAATTCAATGCTTTACAACAAAATCACCCTTGGACACTTGTTCCCTATGAGCCTACCATGCACATTCTTGACACAAAATGGGTGTTCCAGACCAAGTATAATGCTAATAGGACTGTCTCTAAACACAAGGCTTGGTTTGTTGCTAGAGGGTTTAATCAAACCCTTGGCATTGACTTTTCAGAGACTTTCAGCCCTGTTGTGAAAGCCTCAACAATCAGAGTAATTCTGTCACTTGTTGTTTTTCATCACTGAGATATCCAACAAGTTGACATCAACAATGCATTTCTACACGGGGACTTATATAAAATTGTTTATATAAATCAACCACTAGGATCTGAAAGCAAAACACAACCACCTCATGTTTGTAAACTGGCTAAAGCTCTCTATGGGTTGAAACAAGCCCCTAGGGTTTGGTTTCATAAACTGAAACATTCACTATCTCAGCGAGGGTTTCATAATTCAAGGTCAGATACTTCTCTATTTTGTTCAAATAATAATGGAATCATTACAATGCTACTGGTCTATGTGAATGATTTCTTAATTACAGGAAATTCAACTCAAGCTATTCATGTAGTTATCAGTCAATTACAATCTCAGTTTGCACTTAAAATGCTTAGAAGCATAAATCATTTTCTCGGTTTTGAAGCATATAGAAACAGAAATGGATTATATCTTTCACAAAAGCATTACATCGAAGATTTACTTACCAGAACCAACATGTCTTCATGCAAGCTCTATTCAACTCCAATCACTGCAGCAACCAAATTATCTCTGCGTGATGGCACACCCTTTGAACAGCCAACACTCTACTGAAATATCATAGGAGCACTGCAATATCTGTATAATACAAGACCAGGCATCATCTTCGCAGTAAATAAATAAAGTAAGTTTTTACAAAATCCTCTAAATACACACTGGATTGCATATAAAAGAGTTCTGTGTTACCTGAAAGGAACCTCAAATTTGGGACTGCTCTTTCAACCATCATCTACTCCTCTCGACTTCCACGCCTACAGTGACTCCAACTAGGCCAGCTCTCCCAATGATTGAAAATCAACAACCGAAGGATGCATCTTCCTAGGGGGAAACCTCATATTTTGGATCTCCAAAAAGCAATCAACAGTAGTCCGGTTTAGCACCGAGACTAAATATCGAGCCTTCTCACAGGTGTTTACCGAACTCATCTACCTCACATCCCTACTAACTGAGTTAGGGTTCTCTCTCTCTCTCACAAACCTACTATGTGGAGCGACAATAACGACGCTCGATCACTAGCTCAAAACCCACTCTTTCACTCAAGAACAAAACGTATCAAAGTGGATGTACACTTATCAAAGATAGTGGAAAAAGGAGAACTTGGGGTCAGATATGTTAACATTACAGACTAACTCGCCGACATCCTTACAAAGCCCTTGACATTGATGAGAATTTTCTGACTAACTGCCAAAGTGAACCTATTTCGAAGTTCTCGGTTTAGTTTGAGTGGGGGTGTTAACAAAGAAGACACAAAGAAGAACAAACAAGAAGTCAGGTGAGGGACATAATAGGAATTTCACATTAAAGGCTATAATAGGAATTCACTAATGCAAGTTGGCCTATACAATTCTACTACAACATAATACATATAATAGGAATTCACTAATGCAAGCTGGCCTGTACAATTCTATTACAACAGAATACATCCCAATCATTTGTTTTGTTATGTTTTTACTGGCAAATGTATAGTTAGTATTGAACCAGTAATTGTATAAATATACAGATGAGAAAATAAAAATATACATAAATTCTACACAAAAATTTCTTTAAGAAAACAATGAAACACTATACTTTTAATGTTTCAACTAAAAATATTAAACGACTAGTCCACGGCCTCTTACTCTGGGTTTTAAAAGTTAATTTCAAGATTAGTACTCCGTAACTTTTTTAATTTCACAAGCGAATCAATCGTACAAAGAGACTTTAAATAAACATGTAAATTCAAGAGAAAGACTGTAAAAGTAAATTAATTGTATACAGTTGTTCTCAGAAAAGAGACTGAGACATGCTTTTCGCAGGAACAGATAAGAAATTAATATATGTGAAAAAAGAACATTGCAAAGATGCTTTCTATGAAAAGACGGGATTAGATTGAAATGATGAATCCTTTTTAAAAGTGACTACTGTAAATTTTCTTTCACTTTTTAATTCAAAATTACATAAAATTCAGTATGACTTTTTTACATTTATGAATTGACAAAAATAATTAGTGTAATAATTAAATAATTGTAAAAATGATGCCATAAAATGTAAAATATAAGTGGTGAAAAGGTCAAATTACAAATTCAATTTCCCATTAAAATATATAAAATGGGCAAAATCATACATTTGGTTACTTGTTTGATTGCTATCGCGTACAATAATGTAGTTAGGTTATTGGCTTATCTCCCTTTGTTTTAGCACGCATTTAAGTATAGACTATAGAGATATAACGATTGTGATTGGGGGAGGGGGATCAATTAGATATTTTATACGAATCAACAAGTGGAGATTCGGTATAAAATATAGATTGTGGTTGACAATTAGGATCGAAGCTTTTAATTAATGACCATATCTGTCCCTAATTTGTTTTATACGCAAAGATCAATAAATTATGGCATTAACGAACTTAAGTTTGGGGGTAGAATATCTAATTAATGAGGTTTTATTATGTCATGCAATATTTACCTTTAACCTTACAAACTTTCAAAAGAGTTTTCTGAACGAGAAAGATCCTAAGATTTCTTTAATTAATACTATTATTATAAAAAATGCATTTCACGTCAATTTAGTTGTTCAATTGTTTTTAAATTGTAAATGTATGGATTGCATTTAAAGTTATTTTACATTTGAAGAAGGTAATTTTCTAATCTTGCCAAATGTTTTGCACTGTGTAGACCTGAGAAAAAGTGACCACGTACAATACCTAACATGTCATTAATTAACGTACAAAGTCCAGTGCTCAGGAATGCTATCTTGAAAGCAATTTAGAGACCAAACTTAATGGAATAACTATACATGTGAGTGAATTGAATTACTTATCCCTCAACTTTAATACTAGATAATAGTTGGTCTTAGTTTCTATTAGAGTTCAAACCAAATCCTAAGCAGCAGAGCAGGCATACAAGCGGTGAAGAAAAATCTTTTGGTGGCTCGGCGGGCACTTGCTAGCTGAGGTGACACTCGTAATCTGAACGTGGAAAGACTACAAACCGCTTTCATATTTTCTATAATTTCTTTCACTATCTTTATAACGGCGGAATGAAGTTTGATTGAAGAATTAAAGTAAGGACAAAACTGAAGATTTTATTATTTTTACGTAATGAATTTAAAGCGCCGAAGGGTCCAGGATTTAAGAGACAGTGTTAAGGAATATACTCAGCCACTCCTGATCTCGAGAAAGCAAAAGCTCTTTAGGGAACACCTGTTCTCGATGAGGGGATGAACTGACTTAAAACTTTATAAGGTTTTAACGCAGGAGGCCACCTTTTTGTTAGTGCTTTCTATAAAGTGGTAGTACTGAAAAAGAAAAAATAACTATTCCTATACTTCCCATCCATATGTCCAATCGGCCCACAGAGCAGCACACCAACAAATATCTTGGGTGAGATTGCACTTAAGTCTTAGGTTTGAATCTGACTGATTCTGTTCATTTGCCACCGCCAAGCCGTTCTAGTTTGGCTTATTGCTAATTGCTACAGATCATCCAACTGCCGGCATCGGTGTACATCCAAAACATGTAGAATTGTATTCTGATGAAAGTAAAACTCGCATAATTTACTAATTCTTTTCTTTTAGTCAAAATGCTACTAATTAGATTTGATCTTCCATTGGTGAGCCGTTATGTAAATGTAGTAAGAAAAATTAAGGTAAAGATGCAACCTTCATTTTCAGAACTAGGATCTTAGGAAAAGCAGCCTCCACGCAATGAATACAGACCCATTCCCTAAAAAAGTTTGACCATTGAATACATAATTTTCTGTCATTGACATCTCGTGCGTGCTTTGGTGCGGTGTTATCATATGTTCACATTTCAATATTGATTGTATAAGCGTTGCGGCGCATGCAAAACGTCATTTAATTAATCGCGTCAAGCTGTACCAATTTGGTCTTTAGTATTGTTGGTACACTAATTCTCTGTCAATGTCTTTACTCTCTGGCGATGTGACAACGACAACATTCAAAAGTTTTTAAGCTAGATTAGGAACCAGATTATTTATTTCATATGGCCTAAGAATCTTTTATTCCGACATATGGAGTTTTAGTTTAATATCACAATAATTTCCAAGAAAATACAATGAGAACTTAGCAACAAAGTAAATTAGGCTTTGAGTAATTTTCTCCGAATAATTTTTTATTATAAAAATCTTCTTACAAATTTCAACCACCTTAAAAGGTAACGGAATTAAAAGATATTTAGAATTTGGTCTCATCTATTCTTATAAGGTCTTTAGGGGGATTCAGTGACATCAGAATTATCAAATTTCAGCCTGAATTTGCCCAATAATGCAAGTTTGAATCCTAGCAAAATAATTTGGGAACGGTTTTGCAGAGATACCCAATCTACTAAAGCAGGCTTGAGGTTGGGGGCGTATATTTATTATTTAGTTTCACCTTCTCTTGTAAAATCTTACAGGTCTTACTTGAACATTTTGTACTTAATTGACAATTTGACATGTTGGACGACTGAACTGGAACCTTTGAACACGGAAGAGTAGCAAACATAATGTAATACTAGTCATTTTAGACCCACCTCCGCGTTTTTTTTGACAACAACATCTTTGAGGATAACTTAAAAGCATTCTTGTACATCCGTTCCATACACAATTGTGGTGTTGCTAGTTTTCTTTGTTTCTGGCTACTAAACTAGTTTATTTTGGTCCTTCATACAGCTTAGGCACATTCTACCCTAACAATTTACATCAGATGCTGAGCTATATGCCCGCTTCATATTTTAATGGCGTCCCAGCTTTAATTGGTGTCCTAATCTAAAGCAGGGGAATGCCTAATGACCGAGCTGCTAATTCGAACCTAGCAGGGTACCACCACATCCGCTTCTCTCTGTTCGAGGATAAGATGAGATGACACAGAATTCATTCACTTTGATTTCAGATAATTCGTCTCCATCAAAAGCAAGGTGTAGCTCTGACATTATCGTTACAGTCCCTTTATGAAGTTAGGCACCAAAAATTGAGGTTGTCCCATCTAAAAAATCAAAATTGTGCTTCGTGGTCTTTTGGCAGTATTAGCTGTCCTCTGTACACACTCCGCACGTTTTAAAACAAGGGTATCGTACGAGGACCAGCTAGCCTACTAGCTAAGCTGGAGTGGCTAGTACATGCCTTAGTTCAGGGGGTTGGGGACTTAGACGCAAGATCTCAGCCTTTCAAATTTTTGTGGACGTTATTATTTTGAATGGATAAATTTTTATAAAATAGAGTTGCGACATAGTAACAGAACAAGTGATTTCGTTACGAGGACTTGACATCAAAGCCATGTTTTAAAAAATAAATATTGCATATATCCTAAACCTACATTAGTAGGTTGTCACTGTTGCTTGGGTGAACCTGGACCAAGCATTGGCATGATCCATGTGTTATTTTTTATATCCATTTTTCATACGTGTTGATTAATCTTAAGAAGCAATTATTAGAGGACGTGGAGCCCCAGTAGATGAGTGTCACCCTCCTGTTTGATCTCCTGATTACATTATAGACAATGATTATTTTTAATTATAAAAAAGATTAGTGGATTATTTCCAGACCAAACTTGTTTGTACGCTGTTCTGGTTGTCCTGTATAAACATCCATATTTCATTTGATTTCTTTCTGGTAAAAGTTATTTTGTATACACCGATTTATTTACTTCTCCACAGCCACGGGTGCTCAAAAGTAAACAATTCATGTCAGTTTTAAGGAACAAGAAGAGTTACTTTTACTTGCCCATGGATAAGATTTATCTAAAAAGCAAAGCAAGAAATCAAAGAATCGTAAAAGCTGAAAAGTTTTCTGCCAGGTGGTATTCTGACCTGCCACTATTATTAATCGCTGTCTTCATGTAAAAACACAAATTCGATCCACATCACAACTGCAAAATTCTTATTGGACCGGGCCTAATGGGAGCAGGACAGTGCCACAAGTCCTTGCAGTGCATAATTTCTCAGCGCCTGATTGACAATCATTTTTAGCTGTCTGACAGATTAATAAAAGAATATCCAAATGATGTACACCGTTTGCACACTGTTTAGGAGACGCTTATAGGTTCAATCTTTCGGTGGTGGTCGGGTCTGCGACTGAGGGCCCTTGAAATTGAGGATTCAACCTTTTGAAGCAAAGAGACGCTTATAGGTTCATTAATATCCAGATGAATTGGGACTTAATTAATTGGATAATCACAAATAGAAGATCATTAATGGTTAGAAAAAAAAAAGTCAAATTGATCCTCTAACTTAGATGTGAGTTGCACAAAAGTCTCGTAGCATTTTTTCTGTTAGATTAACCTTAAACTTTCTAAAACTTTTTCTTTTAATCCCAACTTCAATGAAAAATTTAGTTTGTACTATAACCTTTACCTTGATTGTGTTGAATTTGTGAGAATGAAACAAAAGAAGAGTAATTTCATTATTTTGCTCCCAAAAAGAAAAATATGCTAATAACTAAACATAATCTTACTTTCCCGACACCCGTCAGCATTTTTCACTACCAATCTCCTATGGGTTCATCCGGGTTTTGTTTCTTCGTGTGGGTTCATCTATTGTTTCCTTATAATTCAACCATTGCTTACTACTAACCCCAACTCATCATTACTTTGTTATTGTTGTTCTTTATCCATAACAAAGATTAATCGTGTTCTTATGAATGTCCTAACTATAAGGTAATTTTCTTATTAATGATCAATATATTGGTACTTGAAAAGATAAATATTATTTGTAATTAATAATATTTGTTGCAACATTATTGTAAGAAGAATGATATAATTTTTTTAGATAGGTGGGTGAAGAGATTTTGGTGAAAAGGGAAATGCATAATAAATAAATTGAGACTTGAGAATAAAAGGTTGGAGGTCTAGAACAAGAACTTGAAAGATGGTATTTGCATAAATAATGGGTATGACCTACAAGGTGAATTGGCTGAAGTGAAAGTGGCACTGAAATATACAAATATATTAGAGAAGAAGATTGTAAATGGTGATATGTAATTATAGATTGTGTTGTAATGTTTGTAACTATTTTTATATCTATAATTGTTGAAAAGTTTAAGAATATGAACTTTTTTTGTTGTGTTAGGTAATTTGTTAAGATTGTCTTGTTGGATTAATAATTTATTGTACTTATAAGAAAATATATTATTAGCTTTTATAATGCTATATGTACTTCATCTTGTATTCAATTACCGGTGAATCAAATGAACATGATATTCACAATAACTTAAAGAAGGCATTTTCAAAGCTTAAACAGCTGCTAAATGGCATAAGTATCATAACAACTCTAATATTCATTTAATTAACTCCTATTTCACCAACTTCTAATATGTCACAATAGCAAGCAATTACACAACTTCAATTTCTAACTTCAAATTCGAAACAACTTCAAGTTCATTGCAACTTTAATATCTGAACAGGTTTGAAATGGAACAAGTTCACAAAGAGTAATTCACTATAAGTTTAAAAATCAAGTTGAATATTTAAGCCTTCTTCCATTTGCATCCCTCTCATTACATAAGGTAGATGAAGTGATGTTATTCCCACCATTCCATTGCAATTCTCTTGGCTAAATTTTTTTACAATTTGGGTATTAGAATTTGTAGTAATAGCTCTTTGTGAGCTACTTAGCCTTATGCTTTGAACATTATCTCCGTGCTGTATAAATATAAAAATGAACATGTTTTTAAAAAAAATTTAAATAATAATATTAACATATTTTAAATTTAAATTAACTTACATGATGCACGAAAACAATCTCTCAATTAGTTAGGAATAAGACTGTGTACTATTGGATTTTCCTAAACTCTGCATATCAATGAGACTTTTACTGGGATGTTGTTGTTGCTATTGTTGTTATAATTAACTTACATGGTCCTCAATTGAACATGTTGACTTATTGAAGTGTACTTCATATCCACTCATCCTTCTCCCTTTGCCTCTGCCCCTGGTCTTGCCTCTACTTCTTCCTCTTACTTTACCTCTTCCTCTTCTTCTAATCATTGTTTGTATGCTCTCTTGATCTTCACAGGTCTCTTCAGCATGTGTAACATTTGTTGATGCAGTACATACCGATTTTGTAGATTTAGTTCCATGTTTTCTCCTTAAATTGGTACTAGATGATCTTAGTACCTATATATATTTTTCAAACATTGATTGGATAGTAATAAAAAGGTTAATAAGTTCCATAACAAATAAGAAATTTCTTACACTTATTGGACTTTTACATGATCTTTAGTTATGCCCTTGTTGTCCACATTTAGTGCAATTCATTCTTCTTCCATGTCTAGTCGCTTTTCATATTTTAGGTTGCTCAAATTTCTCTTTCTTTCTATTTTTTTGGTTGACCATGCGTTCTCCTTATTACAAGTGGATCAATAACTTCACATCGGGGCCAAAATATTTGTCCATCAAATGGCTTGAAGGAGTACTTATATGTTTACAGATACCTCTCCTTGCTATATAATTTGTCAACATGGTTATCAAGATTTTAGTGGTTATGGAAAATGATAGCTATAGCATGAGGACTTGGAATCTTTGTTAGATCCCAATATCTATAAGTACACGTACGATCACTAATTCTCACACAAAACCTCTATAATCTATGCTCAACTTTATATCCATCAATTCCATTCAAATCAACAAATCAATTAAATCTTTCTTTCTTATTCTCCTATAATACAACATGTAGTCTTGGTGATATGTTTCCATCTCATTTCTACTTAAAATTCCTTTTTGTATACATCCTCTTCATCACCATCTTCCTGATACGCTCTAACATGCTAACTATAGGCTTTACCCTAGCCTCTAAGATCTAATCTTTAAAGTTCTTAATCATGTTATTATCAATAGTATCACACTTATAATTAACTCTAAAATATTCCTTACACCCTGTCTCCTTATGATAGACTAATAGAGCTTTAATACAAGCTAGTCTCAAATCATTTATCACATGTAACTGATCATTAAAATTAGGAACAAATGTTGCCTTACTTGACAGCCAAAACTACAACTTTAGATCATCTCCATTCCATCATTGTCTCTAATTAGCATAAATATGCCTTGTCTACATTTTATGTTCAACATTTGGTGCAAATGTTTTCATTACATGTCGAAGACCTTGAACAACAATATAAAAAATGAAAATGAAAATGAAAATGAAAATAAAATAAAATAAAAGTAACACCAAATGGGCACTTGATGTGCATTTGGGTTAACGGTCCTTTTTTTCTCAACTGGTAGCTGACAAAAGAGTTCTTTCCAATCTTTTTCTTCTTTCATGTTTCATTGACATTCTTGGATTGGTTTTTTATCACATTAACTCAGAAGGACAGTACTCTTTGATCTTCAAGTTCCCCCTTCGGATTTAGGGTGTTCTTCTGAATGCAATAATCATTCGATAGGATTGTTATCTTCTAAAAAAATTAGACTGGCTTTTTGATCATCTTGGTACCTGAGATTTTAACTTTTGAGTTTATCTATAAGTTGGAGAAAGAGAGAGCTTGAATGATAAAAGGTGGGTGTGGTTGGTCCTGTGATGTTATCTTATATATATACATATATATATATACATATTGTGACTGGTTGTGATCTCAAGAATACAAGATGCAGTTACCACAATAGAGGATCTTAGCTAGGAATGTGCCTCTTCGTTTATGAAACTAAAGATCTGATTTTAATGTTTCCATATAGAACCTCAGGCGTAGACCAGATTCATTTGTAGTGGCATCAAGGTCACAGTGGGTTTTCCACGATCATCAACCCAGGTAGGTCTTTACCTATTCTCCAGCTATTCTCTGTGGTCCTTTAAATAGGGATACACTCACCAGTGGATCCTATCCGTATGTGAAGGTAAGGGTGGCACCTTGTCCTCATTTTTTGTATTTCAGTTTCTCGTGGTTGTCTGTTGTTATTACAGTTTGTAGTGTTGTTAAATTATCTTTTCCATGTCTATTTAACCATAAAATCAATCTAAAAACTTTATTATATTTTCAAAATTACACTATTATTATTTTTTGTTTTTTTTCTTTTATTGAGTTTCTTATTAGATTCAGTTTTATCGTTATCATTATTATCATCATCATCATCATCATTATCATCATCATTATCATCATCATCATCATCATCATCATCATCATCATTATTATTATTATTAGTTGTATTAAGTACTTTTTTTCATGTTATTATTAGTATTTGTGATTTATTTTTCTTACTTTCTTTTACTTATTTATTTTGTTTACCTACATCACTTTTTTCTGTCACATCTGCATGTGGGTCTACCGGAAATAGCCTCTCTACTATGTAGGGGTAAGACTGCGTACTATCAAAGCTCCCCAGACCCCGCTTCAATGCCAGACTTCAGACTGGGTGTGATGATGATGATGATGATATGATTTAATTTAATATAAAAATACCTTTTGTATATCAACTATGAATATGAAGCCATTACCATCTTTGAGTTGTAAATCTGAAATAAGAAGTTCTATAAACCACTTCCATGTTTCGATACACTCAACATTAACTACTCCTTAATCAATAGGAAACATTTGATTGTTTCCATCCCTTCCAATAGCAACCAACAATTGCCTTTTACATATTCCCTTCAAGAATCATCCATCTAATCCTATTATTGGTTTACAACCTTCAATCCAACCCCTTTTATAACCATTAAAACAAACATAGCATGTTGTAAATATCCTTCTGCCTTTATTATTAATGTTTGTTCTTATTGCTCTTGTCATACCTTGGTTCTTGATCTTCACCTCTTCTCCATACCCTAAGAGTTTAGCAAATTACTTCACATAAAACTCATGCATCATTTTGAACACTCTTGCTTTTGCTCTCTTGCAGGTGTTAAAGCTCATCCACCTTTAACTCCTTACTCAGTAAAGCTTTTAATTGAACAACCTTGATATTTGGTTACAACTTAATCACATCCTTGTAATAGCTTACAATCCATTTCGATGTGATGAGCTTATTAATGTTTGTCATTATATAACTATGCTTAGGTTCATATCTCTTCATGACAAAATTGTTGTCATTTCTCTCTGAACTAACAAAAAGTAACTAAGGGCACTATGATCTAAATATTACTCTCATTTAAGACTTCTTATATTTTATGTATTTCAGAACCAAACTCTTTGCAATAAAGTATTTAATCATGACCTCCTTAAATTCTTTTCCATCTTTAAACTTTAAACATATATCTGAAATAGGAATATTAGATGGTGAATCATAATATAGTTTTTGTTTATATTTACTTATTCTTTATGTGCTGTCAGTTTCTTCATTTGAACTTGTATAGTATTGACTTGGTTCATCATTTTCAATATACTCACTGTCTTTTTTAGAAACATAATCCTCCTAGTCATCTTCATGCCCTTTTTACCTTCATGATTTTTTCCTTTTCCTTTTCCTTTTCCTTAACTTCCTCTCTTCTCTTTATGTGTTGATCTGACAACTTGGAGCTCATCATCATGTCTTTCACTTTCACATTCCAAATCAGTCACCAGATCACTATCACTATCATTATCACTATCATCATTTTTAGTAGAAGCATTATGCACATCCTCATTAGGCATATTATCATCAACATAATCCTTAGACACATTATTAGTAGTAAAAGCATTAGGAACACTATCATTAGCAGAAGGATTAGGAAAATTATCATTGACAAAAGCATTAGACACATCATCAGGAGACGCATTAAGTATATCATCATCAGTAGAAACATTAGGCACATCATCAGCAATAGAAGCATTAGGCACATCATCAGCAGAAGCATTAGGCACATCAAACTTGATATTCACTACACCATCAAGCACTTCATTAACACCTTCAGGCTTACCATCATGCACATTTTTCAAAACTTAATGCTTAACATACACATCTTTAATAGGAACACCATTATCATAATTGTTATTTAATATTATACTATTTTATTTAATGTTTGCTTTATCATCCGTATTACTTACTATTAAAACAGGCAGTTCATCCTCTATATAATGATTATCTTTTTCTTTAACATTTGTTAGATCTATGTTATCATAACCATCATCTACATTATATGCTTTTAATGCTTTCTCTTTATTATACTCACCTTCAAAATAAACCTTCACTCCTTCATGGTTTTCAACAATATAAATCAAATCACATGTTTTTGAACCATCTATAATGTCAATTAACCCACCTTCTTCATATTTATTAGGTTGCTTATAATAAAATTTATCCAATCTATCATACCAATTATTTTTAGCAGTCCCTACAGTACTAAACCAATATAATTTTTCTAGGTCAATACCTTCAACTAATAATTTACTACCACCAATGTATTGAAATGAACTATGTCTATCAATTTCTCCCCTATGGTGAAACATAATTCCTTTTTCAATGAGATTCCACAACCTAATAAAATAAGAATTAAATGAGAAATAAGTTATTCAACTTCAATTGTGTAACAATTCCCAAATTAATAAGAAACACTTTCATTCAAAGTGAAATTTCCAATTTATGTAAGAAGTGTAACTTTAGAAAAGAAATCGCTAACTTATTTCACCGTGGAGCAAATTGATTCTCATTACTGAAATTTTATCTTAACTTGTAAATGCTTTATTAATTATATATAATTATATATAGACACATACTTAACACACTTAAAAATTATATATTTTCATAAACTCTTAGTTATAAGAACAAAATTTAACAATCCTACTTTATAGACATTAACTCCTTGTTATTGTATACCAAGTTTATCGATGGAAAAGTAGCAATTGCTATAGATTATGAATAAATTATTTCTTCTATATTGTATATGCCAAGATGCCAATCTTATGACTCAAAGTGGTCACCACTACATAGCAAATAGATACAAATGTCAATACCTATTTAAGTTCTTGTTTATTTAATCTATAAACCTTATCTTAGTTTGCATATTAAGAGTCAATGAAAGGGATTTGTGGTTGCAAATTTTCAATCTTTTCCATTAATTAGGGTACTAAATTTCCTGGCACTTTTTTATTATAAAGTTATCTATTTCGAAGCACCTAATAACTTTCAAAAAGCATTTGACGTAGTTTAGAGTACCTATTATTGTTTTAGCTAGTTTTCTAGATCTAGCATTTCACTGAATAATTTTGTTTCTCTTAGTTTTAAAAATCCTTTATCAAGTGTAAACAAACAATTGACAATGAGTGCTCTCTAAGAAAATTTACATTTTCTAATTTAGAATATTAAATCGCAAGAATAATAATATGGTTCCTGTGCCAATTTATGGTATAATATATTTTTAAAATGCCTAATATTGTAATTTATATAGGAAGTGTAACCTTATAAATTAGAAACATTGCTAACTTACCTCATTGTGGAACAATTTATGGCTACTGTCACGGAGGTCTTCATCCTACTCCATTATCATGAATATCTTGTCTCCCTCTATTCCTCAATCACCAACGTCTTGGTGAATACCTATTTATGCATTAAATTCCAATTTAATAGCGAAATCGCTAAACTATAATCCCTAATTTAAGCAGAAGCCGAAACCTTAAAAATTAGGATTTTGCCTCATTGAAGATGCAAGAAGATTGTACTTAGGCTATGTTTAACTGGAGGTTTATTAATGGAGTGGAATGGAATATAATATTATTTCATCATTTGAGATGAAGGTTTATAATGGAATGGAATAGAATGAGATGTAAAAGGAAGGTTTCATATTACATCTCATTTTATCCTAAATAGTAAAAATAAGAAACTTCCGATTTGGAGAGTTTATGATGAAATATAAAATGATAAATATACAATACCTAATATACCCTCAATATATAATGGATTTGCACGCCCGTTACAAGGAATTCACCTTCTGCTAGCTTTTCTCTTCAATATTGGGCACAAAGATATAGAAAGAAAGTGAGAAGATCTCTTTGTATAATTCAATCTTCCTTCCTCCTTTATACGTGATTAAAATTCTCAACAACTACATATCCTTTCTTGTTTAACTAAAATAGAATACAAATGAAAGCTAAAAAAAATTGTTGACATGTACATATAAAGCTATACATTTTCTTTGGTTGGTGAAAAAATTGAATCTTTTTGGTTAAATGAGTAATTTTTGAATTGGGGTTCTTGAAAGATTACTGCTAGTTTTGGTTTGGTTTCGAAAAATGGCAACAGAAGAGGCACAAATTTGTAACCTTTCAGTTGTTTCTCTTATGGAAAACGCCCTTAAATAACATGGTACTCAGTTAACCAATATTGTGGCTTCAAGAAAAGCTAACGAAGCTTGCATGATAAATCTTTTCTTCTCTCTCTCTCTTATTCTTTCGGTGTCTCTGTGTCGTTTTTTTCTTTTTTTGCTTCTTCTTATGCTTGCTTGCTGATGGCAACTTTGAGAAACCTTTCTCTTCTAGTCTCGATCAAATTTTCGTCTGGATAAAATGAATTTTGTAAGGTAGCTTACCTTAAATGGATTTCGTGGTTGATTGATTCATGAGAGGCTGACTCACAATGAAGCATTTGAATTTGATGTATGGAACTGTGTAGCGTAACATATGTTTTGTTATATAAGGGTACACTAGTCATTTATTATTATGATAAATACATTACATTCCATTTCATTCATCTTTTAAATAACATTTCACTGTATTACACTATGAACCCTTTCATCCCTCCAAACAACAATTTTATAATATTACATTCATTTACATTCTATTCCATTATAAACCATTCCATTTCATTCTATTAAAAACTTTAAATCCAACCAAACATAGCTTTAGTGATTGTAAGGAAAAAAAAAGAAGAAGATCTAAGAAGTAGTTAGGGGGGGGGGGGGGGGGG
>JANKYE010000225.1:40278301-40291258 GCA_032467995.1 Erythroxylum dillonii
TTTATATTTGTACAATGATGATTGTCTTTTTTCATATAAATTGTGGTTATTATTATATGTGAAATATATGAAAATTATTGTTATTTCATATTAATTGTGATTATTATTTATTATTATGACTATTTTATAAAATTTTAAAAAATTCAGGAATTATTTTATAAATTTAAAAAATTATCTGAAATAATATCTAATATTGATCGATATCGAAAGAGTACCGTATTAAAATTTCTAAATCTGGAACGATATTTATAACATTGACTTAAACTAGGGAATCGAAAAGGATAGGTAGGAGAGGAGTTATAGGTATATAAAAGACATAATGACGAAATGGAGAAGAGAAAGGTCTTCTCTTGTCCCTCCTTTTGAATATATCAGCTTTCTTCAGGCTTTAAAAAGATGAGCTTTTTCTGTTAGTAGCTTTATTTCTTTATTGTAAATCTCATCATCGTCTACAAATTTTTATTTATGGACTCAACTTTAAAAACTTCTTCAAAAGTACGCGAGAGAAAGAGATCACACAAAGCCAATCACTTCGATCAAAACTTGATACTAGTTGATATCCATTCCAATCAAACTTGTAGAAACATGAAGAAAACCTATTGGCAAGTCACTAAGAGAAAGAAAGAATATTATTAGAATATCCAAGCCAACTACCTTTAATATAATTGAATAAAGAAATCAGTCAGACACAAAGATGTTCTCTCCCAAACATGACTACCCACTTCTAAAATATATATCCTAATAATTTATCTTTAATTTCCTAATTAAACAATTTATAATCATAGATTATGATTGACGTCTAGCAACATGTCATGACCATCCAAATATTAGGAATATCAAAGTGGTTTGACTTAACCTGTCTATGCATGGTTATCTTGTATAAATTAATCCTTTCGTCATCCAATGTTTCAATTGGAACTAGAATATGAAATTTGTGTCTACTCTAAATAATCCAATCATATTTGTTCTTGCTAATTAGTCAATGATTTATAATGAGGATTACTAGCTGATATCAATAATTAGTCTCTAATTAATGTGAAAGAGTTGAAAAAGGAAGGAAATGAAACTAAAGGTAAATCAATACAAAGTGAACTACAATCTATAACATACCTAGTCTAGAGAGAGCCCCATCAACTAAAATGTAAGTGAGAGAACCTAAACTATGTAAGTAATGAACCCTTAAACTCAAGTGGCAATAGGAATCATAGACCAAAGCTTGTGTTCATTCAGGAATAAACCTAACAAAGAAACGATTATTTCTCTGCAAGAAGGGTTAAAAGAAGATGTAAACTCTCCAGAAGCATAAACAAAAAATAAAGGGATAAGAAGATGAGAAAAATACATTGGAGAAATGTGATTAACTATATTTTTAAATAGTAGGTCCTACAATGTCATGTGATAGTATCACCTACTATTTGATTGTAAAAATAATAAATAATGTTACATCAGTATTAACGTGATATTTACTTAACGAAAGATTAATTTCCGTTAAAATTTTAATTCACTTAAGAGTCTGTTTTGCACGTTTTAAAAACATTAAAGCTGAAATTGAACACTTTGAATCTTTAAAGTTCAAACTTGTAGTTTGATATAAGTGTTATGTTCAAAACGTACTTTTAACTTGCTAAAAAATTGTTACCACATGCTATCTAGCTTTGTCTTAGCCAAGAAGTTAATTGAACAATTACAGAAGAATGATCGCTGTTAGTTCCTCTCTTAATAACAGAAGAGTAATAGTACTTAGGCCAAAGAGAAGAAAAACCCTACCATATAAAATGTAATTTTATATGGTCGGACTCGCACCCAGTACCTATGGCGCTACTAACTAATATTATTACAAGTAGTTAGAGAATTTTGAAGCATTTGGCAGCGAAAGAAGGAGGGAAGGAACATTTTGCAGATTATTGATCTTTGAAAGCGTTAACGGGATCATCGAAATTGTTTCCCCGGTTCATCATGGAAGTTTGCTTTTCTATGCCATTAACTTGTGTGTAAAAATCATATTTTATTTAAATCTGCGATTGAGCATCAAATTACTTTGAGAGTAAGTAGCTATAAAATAATTTAAAAGCGAGACGAAGGTGTAAACTTTAAGAATGGGGCTTGGTTCCGTCCTTAACAAAGGTCAGGAGTTCGATTCTTGACTTTGGGTCTAGAACAGCCTTAAATCCTTGGGTCAGCTGTTTCATCCTATGAGGTGCCTACAAACCAGCGAGGGGATTAGTCACTGGGTCCGCCGGTAGATACCCTAATCTAAGACAAAAAAAAAAAAAAGGAGCTTGGTTCCAATCTGATCAGACTCATGACCCCGATTTGTTAATTTATTAAGGTCAAAATCCCCAATTCTAGACAATTTGAATGACAATATATAGTTGACAAAAGTTGGTCTTAAACAATAAGTCGGCAAAATCTTACGCACTATCATTTCTTATACCACTTAAAACTAAGCAAGGGAATACCGATGATTTGTTTGTAATTCTTGTGAAACTTTCTCACTATTTTATTACAACACTTGGCTAATTATATAGGACTAACGGCCTCCTTACGAGAAAACCAACATATGTAACAATTATTAATTACTTAGTAACTCCAATCCTCATAAGTCCCAGATATGCAACTAGGCGATAACCCAATAACATGACGCCTAATGCGGCCGCAGCTACACCCTGGCCATCAAGCCCAACCATTTTGATTTGAGGAAAATCCCCAACTAAGCAAAGCTTACCATCAGTATCACATTCGTATGTATCACTAGCCTCGTACTGAGAACCCAACAAGAGCTTGTAAGAGTAATTGCTAATGGAGACGTACTTGATCCATGAAATAAACGCGGGGACATGTTGAACATAGAAGCCACCGGCTAGGACAAAGGTGAGCATTATAACGGACCCAAATGTGGTGGCCTTCTTCTGGTCCATTACCAACGAACCAATGGCAAGTCCCAGGCCTTGAGACACCAGTACACTGTATAGGAAGACGAACAAGGTTTGGAAATACTTCGCTGCCGAGTGCTTGAGCCCTGCCATCCAATAGGTTATGGTGACAAAACAAGTTGGGAGTAAAAGCTCCATTGGGAGGTCGCTCACTATCATTGACATGAAGTATGATGATAGACGGTACATGCCAGAAGATCTCTCCTTTGCTAGCATCATACGTTCCTGAGGGAAGATGAAAATGGCTTGGAATAGAGGGAAAAACCCCCAGAATCCAGAAGCAAAGAACAGGAGTCCAATCTGTTTGGACAAAAAATCCAAGTGAGGTTTTGAATGATATGTTTGAACGTTGATCACAAAATTGGGAAGAAATTTGTTACCTGGTCTTGTATGTGAGAACTATCAGACTGCCACCATAGCAACCCTGAAAGGAATGCTACAAAGAAGACTTGCACAATCTTTATAGGAGAGAAAAATTCATGCCTTCTTTCCTTCATTCCTCTCCTCATCAACACTGTGAACTGTTGCCACCAATTAGTTGGCCACCGTCCCAGTTGCTTGTCAGTTATTGCATCTCTGGGATTGTCTTCAGTTGCCCGAATCTCAGCCTTTAATGTGTGATCGATGTTGCTCTGATACGCAAAAACTAGAGTCTGCTTAACCATGAGCGGGTCCTCACCAGAATCATCATTTGGTGTCACACCTAGGTACAAAGACATAGTTACAAGAGTTGTAACGTCAAAATGATGAGATAGTTATGGGAGAAATTTTCATTTTTGCCAAGTTTTCTTTTCTGGAAGTTCAAGGAAAAACAAAGTAAATTACAATAATAAATTGAAATGAAGAAAACCTTAATTTTACTCATAATCAACATCTTATTGCTATATTTTACAACTAATAATCGATTGTATGGAAAACCTGGACCACAAGTTGAATTTGAATTGAATGAAAGGCTTGCGTGAGAAATAAAATGTATCAAGAGACACGAGACAAAATAAAACAATGTCTTGAAACGGAAAAACCTAAAAAGGGAAGTGCTAAAAATTGCAATATGAAACTGAAACTTTGATGGCACATGTAGAAGAGGAAACAAACAAAATTGCATCGGTCATGACTTTTTGTTACCATATTTAAGGCACGTTCCACAATTCTCGATTTCCAATACATTTAAGATGTGTCTTGGAGTTAGTTTCAGGGCTTAAATTCCACCTGAAACATCTTCCCAGTATCATACCCTGCATGATAGACACGTTTTCTAGAAGCATGCTTCGACCTAACCGACTCGACGACCCCAAGTCCCCAGGTGCATTTAGCAGCTCGTTCATTGAAAAGAGAAGGACAAAGTTCCAAACTGTATAGCTAGATTTTGCTCCTTCTAGAGTAGTTATTTTGTGTTGGCTTGACATTGAATCTAATAAAATTGGTCTCTTCATCTACGAAATGATTACACTATTGATTGCCAGTTATACTTCATGTATACATGAATTTATTGTTTATATATATATATATATATAAAATTAGAAACGGCCAGAAACAGAAATTATTTTATATCCAAGTGAAATAATAAATTAATTAAAAGAATAATATCAAAATCGACTTACCATTTGCAAGATCCAAAAGAAAATCTGAAGGATTCATGGCAAGGCTTGGGGCATATCCGACGCTTGAGAAGTAGTCCATAGCTCTTGCACCCTCACCAAAGTATAAAGGAGTGCCTTCTGATAAAAGAAGAACCTTATCAAACATGTAAAACAGCCTACTTGAAGGCTGGTGTATGGTCATTACAATTGTTCTTCCTCCTTTAGAAAGATCCCACAATGTGGACACAATCCTCTGAGCTGTTGTTGAATCAAGCCCAGAAGTTGGCTCATCTAAGAACAGTAGACTGGGATTTATGAGCATTTCTTGACCAATACTGACCCTTTTTCGCTCACCACCAGAAACTCCTCTCAACAAAGGCCCTCCTATGATGCTGTTTTTGCATCTTAGTAAACCAAGTTGAGCAACCACCGACTCTGCTTGCCTGATCTTCTCCTGTCTAGTGAAAGTATTGGGCAACCTGAGAAGAGCGGTGAAAACCAATGTTTCAGTCACTGTTAAGTGAGGATAGAGAACATCGTCCTGAGTAACAAAGCCCGTGTTTCTCTTGATTGCGTTTGAAAAGGCTTTGCCATTGTAGGTTATGCTTCCACTGAGACGACCGCCTAGTTTCCCTCCTAATGCAGTTAACAGGGTAGTTTTGCCACTGCCTGAAGGTCCTAACATGGCGAGCATTTCGCCTGGTAAGACCAAGCCTGACACTCCCTTCAGTATCTCTTTTTCATCGCTCTTCATGCCCTTTGGACACAATTGTGGTCCTTTGTTGAGTTTAACCTTGTAGGCAACATCCTCGAACTGTACAGTTGTGACCCAAATCGTCAGTATTTGATCAAGAAAGGAAAAATAATTGACCAGTGTTAATCCTCCATATCGTGACTAAAAGAACAAAAAAGAGAGTAAAATGAGAATCTTTCTGAGAAACCAAATCGCAAGAAATAGCCACCGAATGTGAAAAACGACAATACGTGAAAAACTGATACCACACATGAAGAAGTCATATACCTTTAAAGTAATAGGTAAATTTGCTTCCTTGAAAAGAGGTGGTGTGGCTTCTGCGCTTCCATTCACAGTTTCGAGCTCCAAATCCATACTCTGACGTTCCATGTCTACGATTTAGAGTCTTAAATCTTGGGTTTCTTGATGATGTAAACTGGACAGTACAAAGAAAAAGGAAATAAAAAAGTCTTTTGTTTTTTTTCTTTAACAGCTATGATTAAGTTTAATCCTCCTAATAAAGATCTGATGTTTAAGATCAATGAGTTGTACAGGGAGTGGATTACTGATTGTGCGAGTAAAGAGAGAAGAGAGAGCTAGAAAGTGTTCATGCGGGACTGAGCGATGGAAGAGAGAATGGGGCAATGCTCAACCTAAAGGCTAAAACTACAAAAACCTTCCTATAGGCTATTGAACAACTGACGGAGAATGGCGTTGTTCTTTTGTTTCTTAATGATGTGACTTTCTGGTTCTGGCCTGCTTGCTTGCTTCTCTCCGCTTTCACAGCCTCTCTCTCTCCTTTTCAGTTACTCGCGATATCGGTGTTTTACACACAATACAAGATTCACATATTTATACTACCAACCAAAGCATTGTAGGGTTAATTCGTATTTGCTCTCGAGCTGTTACGTGGAGAGTCGTTTTCCAATAAGCAATCTTGAGTTTCGTGCTTCTAAAGTCATTTACAGTAATAATTTTATGGTCAAAGATACATTTTTTAATTTATTTGTTTGTTACAGTCATGAATATTGAGTCAAAGTTTGGTCTCACTCAATAAATGAGAATTGAGGACGTCAGATCATGCATGCCATATAATTGCCTTCTGTTTTGTTCCTCTTCCTTAAAATTAGATTAACAGGATGCAGGCTCTGATTCAGTGAATGGGATTTACCCAATATTTATGGAGTGTTATTTTCCTTCCCCAATCGTTGTTGTTTTTAATTTTTAGATCTTATTGAAAGCAATTTATTGACATGCTATGAATATATCCTTTTTTTTTCACGCTTTGTTCATCTGAATTCTTTTATTTTGTTCTGACCTATTACGAGTGCACAATTCATTTCTCTATCTTCATCTTTGAGTTCTTGTTTGATTTTTCCGCACAGTGCGCTTAATAGTCATTCAAAAGTTTTCATAACTTATAATCAATAATAATTTTGTTATTGAACGGTGGAATTTTATATGATTTTTTTATTATAAATTTCTAAAAAGTCTTTAAATTTCTAAATTAAAGAATTGGTTTGATTAAAAATCACTTTTGTAATTGTATTTGTCATTAAAAATTTCTAAAATATTCATAACAACGTTGCTTTAGTATATATAGAAAGAAACATGTTTTATATTATGTAAGCGTAATATTCTAATTAAAAACTTTAGAAAACTTGAGTCCATTAATTTATTTAAGTATTCCATTTAGCTTAAATTTTTAATTTATGAATATGTATGAGATATAATGAAAATAACACCTAAAAATATTAATACAGGTCCTCCATTTGTATAAATAATAAACAAATGAAAATTTTCATTTGAAATAAAAATTTAAAAACCACTAATATTTATGTAAAAATCTTTTAATCTAAAATAAAAAATAAAAAATTATTATCAAAAAAAATAATTTTTAAATCAAAATCTATAAAAATGACTAAACAAAAATCATAGTTCATTCATTACAACCTCTTGAATTATGATCCCAAAAGAGATACAATAAACTATATACAAATTTTTTTGATGACATATTAAATTTGGACTAGGTTTAAATTGCATATAACCATCAAAAATTAGATAATTGAATGACAATCCTAATTGAAATAAATATTAAACAATAAAAGTTAGTATAACTATTATATTATATATCAAATTCAAATTATAAAAATCTATTTTTAAAAAATATCAACTATTATAACTTAAAATCTATTTATAATCAATTTTCATTCTCTATACCGTTAATATAAATTAAAATATCTTAATAAAATAACTCCAAACACTAACTAGAAGAACCCCGTACCGTTAATATAAATTAAAATATCTTAATAAAATAACTCCAAACACTAACTAGAAGAACCCCGTATAAATGTATAATGATGATGATGATGATGATGATGAAACTCTAATAAAACTAAAAATCTTTTAATCTAAAATTTAAAAATAAAAAATTATTATCAAAAAATATTTAAATCAAAATCTATAAAAATGACATAACAAAAATCAAAGTTCATTAATTACAACCTCTTGAATTATGATCACAAAAGAGATACAATAAACTCTATACTAAATTTTTTTTATGGCATATTAAATTTAGACTAGGTTTAAATTACATTTAACCATCCAAAATTAGATAATTGAATGACAATCCTAATTGAAAGAAATATTAAACAATAAAAGTTAGTATAACAATTAAACTATATATCAAATTTCAATTATAAAAATCTATTTTCTAAAAATATCAACTATTATACCTTAAAATATATTTATAATCAATTTTCATTCTCTACCGTTAATATAAATTAAAATATCTTAATAAAATAATTCCAAACACTAACTAGGAGAACCCCATATAAATATTTTATGATGATGATGATGATCATAATAATAATGATGATGATGACGATGATAATGAATAGTGTGAATAAGAAAATTAAGATAAACCATATAGTAAGGAGAGCAGCCTCGGAAAACTTCAGTGTAAGAGTTTGTCAGTAAAGACATGAACTTCACTGATATGGTAGGCATGGAATCTTGAAACACACGCTTTAACAGTCTTACATGATAAAGCAAACTTACGCAAGAGATGAAAGATAGGGGTCTGTTAAAGTTTAAAACAGTAGGAGTTTGTGAAACAATAAAAGTCAGTTAGATGATAGGAGCCTATTAAACAATAAATAATGTCAAAACAATTTAAAACATAAGGCACTTGTTAAAACTAAAAGGAACCTATTGCAAGTTGAAACGAAAAGAACCTCTTATAAAAGCGAAGAAGCCTCTTGCTAAAATGAATACACACACACACACACACACACACACACACACAATATAATGCAAAAATATAAAATTTAAGAGAGAGAGAGAGGAATGACACAGCCTATTTATACTAGTTCAGCTTATAACCCAAGTTTACATCTAATCCCCAAGTATCCAACTTGAGTGTTTTGTTAAAATTCTAAGTAGTAATTTGACGAGTCTCTTCAAGCCCACAAGTACATATTTTTCAAGGTTCTCCAACCTTCCAAACTAGTAGTATTTAGTTAGCCTCTACAAGCTCTCAACAAATGAAGTTTGCTCAATATGAGCTTCAATGATTTTTCTTAAAAAGAATTTTCACTTTCTAAAACACAAGAGATTTGACGATGATATCACTTTTAAGAGTATTGATGCTATTGATGTAATTCAAGAGTGATCTATTTTTGCAAAAGCAGCAGCTCTTCCTTAAGTAGACATCTTCTTTAACTAGCAATTGCTTCTCTTATATCTTGAATTGACTTTCAATCTTCAATACTATATTTGATAAAATTTTCCAATATCTAGATGTTAAGACAATGATCATATCACAAAGCTGATTGTGGTTTGTAAGATCCTTCCAGATATTATGGAATCATTTTTAATAAATCAGGTAAGTTCTTGAGGAAGGTTTCTGTAAGAAATTAAGCATTTATCATATGATTTTATTTACTTGGGAGAATTAACCCATTAGTAATAAAAGGAAATAAATCTAATGTGAATACTCATCATCAAAATCATTAAGCCTTGAGCTAACAATCTCCCCCTTTTTAATGTTGACAACCAATAACATATATATTTTCAAAATTCAAACAAGAGTCCGAGATATACCTGTCAACTTTATAAGTTCTTACTGATTGGAATGAGACTTTCCTTTCTACCATATAGACTTCACAACAAAAATATCACATATTCATCATATGCAAGTGTATCATCAATCTTTAGCAAAAATATATCGAATATAAAAAATAATTATCCCTGCTTGTCATTATAAAAAAAGAGAGAAAAGAACTAAATAACCAAAAAATATCACAAGTATGTAAGAATAAACCAGGCAAAAATATATCATGTTAAGTTTTAACTCTCCCCTAGCATTAATGTTGAGAATTCTTTACGGAAGGATTGACTAGTAGCACCAAATATTATGTCATTAACGTATATTTGCATTATGAGTAAATCATTCTCCTTTTTCTTAATAAATAAGATTTTATCTACCTTTCCTCTTTCAAAGTTATTCTCAAGCAGAAAATTACTTAACCTCTCGTATCATACTCGAAGAGCCTGCTTTAGACCATACAAGGCTCTAGATAACTTCATCACGTAATCTGGATGATCTCTGTTCTCAAAACCTAGAGGTTGCTTAACAAATACTTCTTTGTTAATATATCCATTTAAGAAGGCGCTTTTTGAAATCCCTTTGGAATAACTTAAAATTTCTATAACAAGCGAAAGTAAGTAAAATTCTAATCGACTTTAACCTAGCAACAGGTGCTTAAGTCTCATCAAAATCAATATTTTCCTGTTGATTATAACCTTGAGCTATAAGTCTAGCTTTACTTCTTACCATCTTACCATTTTTCGTCACATAAATATTCAAATTTTCTTCCATGATCGCTTCGAATTGATGAAATGTAGTACACTTTTTCAATCTAAATTTTTCTACAAAACTCCATCTTTTCTTTCAATGTAGTTGAAATGAGATATTTCACTTGCCATATGTCGCGAACACCCATTATCAACTATTCATTGATTTTCTCTTGTCTCTATTTTGAAGCATTTCTATAGAAAGTATTATCTCATTTTAGGTACCCAAATTTTTTGGGTCATTTTAGGTTAGTGGTTTGACCTTTTAGTCTCCAAACATACATTTGAGATAATTTCTTCGTTATACGAATGTTACAATAATGACTAATATAACCATGTTTACTACAGTACAAGCACAAAACAGATGAATAAGAATTAATATAATTTCTACCATATCTCAGGTTCTTGCTGTTTTGTCTATAATTACTATTGGATTTGACAAAAAAGTTATTGTACGTCCTGATGTTATTGTTTTCATTGTATTATATTCCGACCTTATCAAAAACGCATTTATCACTACCAAGCAATGCATCAAGATTGTTCCTTCCATCAACGAAATTTGCTAAATCTTTTTCTAGAGATAAGATCTTTTCTACTCTTTTCTCTTTCTCAATTTCTAAGGTGTTGACTCTTTTTTCTAACTGTCTTACCTTTTCAGAATTATTTTCTAATAACGTATTTTCCAACTTAGCCACTCTTTCTTCAAGAAATTCCTTTTCAGAGACCTTTTGTTTATAATCAACTTTAAAAGACATAATCTTGGTCACCAAATTCTCGTTTGCAGATTTCAATGATTTTATCTCACTCTTAAAGTGCATCATTGCTCTTGGGCTTCTCAACTTCTTTGAAATGCTTCAATGTCAACCTTTTGTACTGATCATACAATTCATGATATACATTTTTCAATTCATCAACTTCAATATCAGCGTCAGAGTAATATACCTCATCATCTCCTGATTTACCCATAAGACAAACGTTGCTAACTTCTTCAGGCTCTTCTTCTTCAAAGCTTTCAAAATCTTCATCTAATCAGGCTACTTTTAGTGTCATTCCTCTTCTGTAGAAGGATCCTTTAAACTCGGTTTCATAGATCATCAAGTTTCCTCATAACCAGTCTAGTGAAATAGTGTTTAGATCATTTGCAATTTTTAGAGTTATCACCTTAGGTCTCCATTAATTTGGTAGTGATATTAGAATCTTTGTTACGAGCTCATTATTAGGATATATTTTTTCCAAGTTCTTTAAGGCCTTGATGATATTGATCAACAGTCTGAAGAATTCATCTATGATTTTCCCTATTTCATGTCAATAGTTTCATATTAATGTATTAAAAAATTTATTCTATGTTTCTTTACCTCATTAGTTCCTTTAAAGGAGACTTGAAGTTTATCCCACATTTCTTTTGTTGTAGAGTAGTAGGATATCTTTTCATATTCTTCTGGAGACAACGCACATATCAGATGATGTTTTGCTTTAGCGTTTAGTTGTGCATTTCTTCTGTTAGCATTAGTCCATACTTCTACGTTATTGGTCATGGAAAGTGTAGCTCCAATTTGATGACTTGCCATACTTCAATATCTACAGATTGAAAAATATAAGGTCATTCTCTTTTTCCAATATGAGTAGTTGTTTCCATTGAAATAAGGAAGCTTTGAGATGGATTGTCTTTCAAAAAATTTCAAAATGTTTGCCATGATCTATTACGTGCTGTAAAACAAAAAAAATGTGAAACCTACATCTGATATTAAATGATAAAGCAAACTCATGCAAAAGATAAAAGATAGGGGTTTGTTAAAGTTTAAAATAGTAGGGGCCTGCCAGACAATAGGCGCCTGTTAGACAACAGAAGCCTGTCAGATGATAGGAACCTGTTAAACGATAGATCTTGTCAAAACAATTTAAAACAGAAGATGCCTGTTAAAACTAAAAAGAATCTATTGCAAGTTGAAAACGAAAAGAACATCTCATAAAAGTGAAGAAGCCTCTTGCTAAAATCAACACATGCATAATATAGTGCGGAAATATAAAAGTTAAAGAGAAAGAGAGAGGAATGATGCAGTCGATTTATTCTAGTTTGGCTTATAACGCAAGTCTAAGTCTAGTCTCTAAGTATCCAACTTAAATGTTTCACTAAAATTTCAAATAGTAATTTGACGAGTCTTTTTAAGCTCACTAGTACATATTTTTCAAAGCTCTCCAACCTTCCAAGCTAATAGTATTTAGCTAGCCTCTATAAGCTCTCAACAAATGAAGTTTTCTCGATATGAGCTTCAATAATTTCTCTTAAGAAAAATTTTCACTTTCTAAAACACAAGAGATTTGATAATTATATCACTTTCAACAGTATTGATATTGTTGATGTAATTCAAGAGTTTAATCTATTTTTGCAAAAGTAGTGACTCTTCCTTAAGTAGCGACATCTTCTTCAACTAGCCGTTGCTTGTCTTATATTTTAAATTGACTTTGAATCTTCAATATCATATTTGATAAAATTTTCTAATATCTAGATTTTATGACAAATGATCATATCACGGAGCTTGTTGTGATTTGTAAGATCCTTTGGAATCATTTATGATAAATCAGATAAGTTCATAAGAAAGATTTTTGTAAGAAAAGAATTAACTCGTCAGTAACAGAAGAAAATAAATCCAATTGAAAGATTATCATCAAAATCATTAAGCCTTGAGCTAAAGTTATGTTTTTGAAAGTCTCTTAGAAACCAACCGAGCAAGGCGATTGATACCTCGGTTCTAAGCTAATCATATTTTATGTTTATTTGTCAATCAAGTCCTACATTTATTTGCTATTAATTTTGTAAAAAAGAAACATTAGTAAGTTGTTTACTAATCTTGTA
>JANKYE010000225.1:40311514-40324429 GCA_032467995.1 Erythroxylum dillonii
ACATTCAGAAATACCACATGATTGCACTTAAGCAGTTCACAGATTATTTCACATTAGCACATTCAGAAATACCACATTGTCCACAAAAAAATTACATTTAGGCACATATACCGGAAAATGTCATGAATGCATGTATAATTATTTTCATGTGCAAAATTTTACTATTCATGTGTAAAGGCACGCATGAACATGTCAAAACAATAAACACCCTTAGCTCTTTCCAAATTACCATTCTACCCTTCCCATCGAGGGTGGGATGTTACACAAGAAATGTGTAGTTTCTTAAAAGGAAGAATTTTATGGCTTATTATAAATAATGAGATTTTAGAACCCGTGAAAAAGGATATTAAAGTCAAAGAGTTCATTGATTGATTAGAGAAAAAGGCCATAATAACTATTTGTTCTTGACTTAGTTCCTTAACACTTGTGTTAATGTTATCAAATTGGATTTTCTCTACTTTGAAGCTATAAAATAGGTATGGATTTTTTTTTAGAATATCAATGTTTGATCTTTAATGATATTTATAAATTTCAATTATATTTTCAACTTCATCATAAGTAATTTTACATCTATTTATGACCTTTAGAGATGAGTTTGATTTCATTTGAAATTTCTTACTTCATTCTTCCCCAACTTAAACTTAATAATGATCAACAAATTAATTTCTAAAAAAAACTCACCTAAATACTATTCCAACTTAATAAGCGTCATCTTCTACTATTGTAGTTCTTGTTATATATGTATCCTCTAAAGTTGTTCATGATGATAATACATTATCTATTTCTACTATGGATTCATCTCTATCATTTATAAATAATTTTAGTAATAGCTGCAAAAATTATGGTCATGTTATTACTAATTATTGATGATTATAACATAAGAAAACTTATAGGTAACATAGCAAATCTTATTCTTCTGATATCTTTGCTATTGCTACTATTTCCAAGAAGTCTTCTAACATCACTTATCTTTAAGTTTTTTTAATGAAAGACATCAATGATCTTCTCTAATAATTGTAATAAGATCCTAGTAAATCTACCTCATAACCTCTATTTATCACATCAAGTAACTCTTCCTACTAGTTTTTTTTATAACTCTCCTTATTGAGGACTTCTGATTCTTCAACCTTCACATTTAAAAGATAGCCCATTATTGCGTCTATTGTTCATGTTGCAAATAATTCAATTATCTATGATCAAAATAAAATAAAAATTCAGATATAAAATTTATCAGTTTTATGATTTTTTATGTTCCCCAAGTTAACTTAAGCCTTTTATCTATTAGAAAATTATGTAAAATTAATGTTAACATATGATGTAAATAAAATATAAGTGAAAACATTCTGACAAGTACACTAATCATAATAAATAATAAAGTGGATTCCTTAAAAGAGAATTACATATGGATTCCATAAGGACAAGTAAACCACTAACTTAGACTTTTACACTTTATCTACATGGTCGAATAATAGAGTGAACTAAGCTAAAGTAAATTAATATCAGAAAAAGTAAAGAATATAGTATTTTGATTAAATAATTAAATCCTTAATTAGTGAATTCAATTAATTAGAAAAGATGACGAACCACCTTCTAGACCTAAACTGTGATAGTCACATTCACTTAAATTATCGTAAAAATAAGATTGATATGAAATCTAGATCTGTAAAAATAAGATCTATCTAATTTTTTTTAGCTCACGCAAGAAATATAAAAAATAAATAGTATGATATCTACCAATTCATATTTTCTCCAAAAAGAATAGCTAATAGTCAAATTAATTACTAAAATTTAGATTTTAACGTAAGATCATTATAAGCAAATAATAACAAGATTAAAATTCAAGTTAAGCACATAACTATATCATCAAGGATTCATCTAATACCAATTAACAAGATATTTAAATACTCATATGATAATTTCAAATAAAAAATAATAAACTCAATCTAAAACATGCTATTACTAAGATTAAATAAGATTATTCAAGATATGGTTGAAACAAATAAGGTTCAAGAACTAGAAGTCAATCAAATAAATAAGAAAATAACTAAAGTTCTTTAAAATAAGATTTTATTGTGAATAGGAAGCTGAAAATATGAAAATAGTTCCTATTTTTGTCCAAAAACAATTGAAAATTGGCAAGGGGATGTATGGGTTACATGCATTAGTGAGTCATTATGCAACATCGATCCTTTTTTTAGAAAGTATATGCATATTTTGATATTGGAATCCGATAAAATTTTGATCAAATGAATAATATTGTTGATAGCTTTCTAATAGTATGTGCATGTCAAAATTAGAACACAATAGGCATTATTTCTATATTTGGAAATATGATATGTTGCAACCCTTATTAGATGTCTCTTCTAATTTAACACTTTTGTCTTCTACTCTTATAATGTGGCCTCCTTTCCCAACCAACTTAATATTCTATTTAGAGATATTCTAGCTAATATAGGCTCCCTCGTGCATTCCTTTTCTTTAAGCTTATAATGGACAAATTTTCTCTTTTCTTTTTGAAACTTCCATGCAAGTAAGTTTTACAAAATAAGTTATAATAATAATATATATTATTATTATTTCTACTTATATATATATATATATATATCAAATGATGGAGGAATAATTATAAAATGAATAAATATGAGATATCAATTATACTTAAAATAATATATATAAACAAATTAAAGTGATTGGTGTACATTTTTTATGTTACAGTTGTTTCATATATGATTAACAGACGAAGGAGAACATTAGGATCGAGTATAAAGTTAGTTGCTTGTTTAAGCTTATCTTTCTTTGTCTTTCTTTGAACAACATTGTTACTTATTTTACTTCTCACATTTGTTATACTTATTTGGGTCATACTTCAAATTCTCAATTGGAATCTTTAAATTCTTAAGGTTGTTTGGGTCATGTCACAATAAAAATTGCTGATTATGTTTTATGTAAGCTTTCAAAACATCACATTTTCTTTTTCTAATAGCATTTATACTTGTTTGACTTTTTTTTTACTTTAACTCATATTATATTTGAGAAAATTTACGTTATATTTCTACATATAGTTGACATTATTATGTTATTTTTGTTGGTAATTATTTTTATATTTATGTAGTTTTATCCAATGATTAAAAAATCAAATCAATTTCGCTGGTTCAATTTTAAAAACCTTGAATTTATCAACTTTTTGGTTTAGTTTTTAACTTTTCGGTTCGATTTAATTTAACAATCCTTGTTGTTAAAAATGATCAATTTATTAATTAATATGCCTGTCTTCGTAAACTAATTAGGCTTTATACTAATTAATTTTTATGTAGTAGTCTCCTTTTTTCAATTAAACTTCATATTCTTCAATTTTATTTAATATTTAACCAATTTTGTGACGGTCTAATATCGGTTAAATCTTTTAAACCTTATACCTCTTGTCTTATTGGTTTAACTTTTGGTCCGATTTTTAAAACATTGGTTTATCTCATGTGAAGCAAGTTTGAGTTGCCTTCCATATACTTATGATTCGCAAATATGATGATTGCTACTCATATTTTAAAAATCAAAATATGACACTAATCATGTCTTAGAATACAAAAAAAACAACTCTCGTCTAATTATTATCCCAAAATGGGACAATTGTTCAAAGATTTTGTTTTGGATGGTTACTAAAAAAGGAGTATGTACAAAGAAAATACAAACACATCTTATATATATTTGGACATTTTTTTCCTCCTCATTTTGTCATGGAACTTTTTATGGAGAAGTTATTTTTATGATTGGCTATAAAATCTATCACACTCCTTCTCCAGTCATTGGTAATATTCCCCACAAGTATTTGCATAACTATGCTTTAAAATATCATATACTTAAAGTTTTGGCAGTACTTTGTTTTTTTTTTCAATCTCATGATTATACTAAATTAGAACCAAGAGCACAACTTTATTACTTTCTAGGATATGATATTATATGTAAGGGTTATTGTTGTTGGGGTCCTCTTTTTAAATATTTTTAGATTTCTCCTCTTGTTATCTCTTAACATAAAATGTTCTCAACTATATCTTCCTTCCAAATTGACAAACCTACTGCATTTCTTCTCTTTAACCCCTGTATTCTTCTTTTTTTTTTCTAATGAAATTTTGCAGATTACATCTCTTGTAATGTAGACCAACCTTTTACCTCTTCTAAAGAATCACTTTTAACTATGAAAAGTACCAAAACTTCACTTTTAATTTATCTTGCTATATCTACTTCACTTTCTCATTCATTTCGTCAGTTTATTTGCGTAGGTCAATCCTATTTTTACCATTACACCTTATGAGTCTCACACATACCATAAGGCTATTTATGATCTTTTATTGTAGAAAACATTGAAAAAAGTGCTTTAAGCACTCATTGATCAATATATATGGGATGTGGTTAACTTACCTTATAACAAATTAGTGATTAGTTGTAAATGTGTCTACAAAATCAATAATTGTGCAAATAATTTGAAATGATGTAAAGCCCAAATTATAACAAATGTCTTTACATAGGAACAAGGCATGACTACAAAAAGATTTGGGCTTCAATAATTTGTTTTACTTTTATTCAGTTTTATTGTCATTATTGCTACAAAGTAACAAAAATTATTTCAAAAGGATGTTAAGAATACATTTTTTAATAGAAATTTATCTTAAGAGTTGTACATACAACTATCTCCTGATCATACATACTCATTTGTTAAGTTTTGTTAGCTATAAAAGGTTTTGTTTAGTTTTAAACAAGCACCACGCTTGATTTTGCTAAGTTTGGTGACATTGTTTCTCAACTTGGTTTCAAATCTAGTCTTTGTGATTATGCATTATTTCTTTATAAGATTGCCTAAGGATACACACTTCTTTTTCTTTTGTATTGATGCCATGATTATTATTGATGATGATTTTCAAGGCATCATTGATCTTAAAATCTTTCTTCATAAACTCTTTAATTTCTTCTTTGGTTTTAAAGTCTCATCCGACTAGTGTGGATATTGCTTGACTCAAGTTAAGAATGTTATCAAGCTTATTTCTTGTTTAAGGGTCATATCTTCTAAAATTGTATTCACTCATATTATAATATTCATTATTCTACTAGTGTTGATGCTCTTCTTAGTGATATAAGTCTCTACAGATAATTAATTAGTAGTCTTATTCATTTTATAATCACTTGACTTGACAATGCCTGTGAAATCCACATTGTTAGTCAATTTATGTTTGTTCCATGTACCACTCATTAGGTTGCTTTCATGCTCATAATTCATTATCTCACAGGGATGTTATTTCATGGCCTTCATTTTTCTCAACATTCTTTATCGTTCAAAAAGTTTATTCTAATATTGATTCGGTTAATGATCATAAATATCAACACTTTATCACCAATTTCTACTTTTTTTGTTTCTTAGAGATTTGTTAATCTCTTAAAAAAGTAAGAAGCAAATAATCAAAACTTGCTCTAGTACTAAAGTTAAATATCAAGCCATGACTAATACTATCTTTGAAGTTATTTGGTTATGTTAGTTACTCTAAGATATAAGCATTATACACTTATCAGCTACTATCTTCCATTGTAATAATTATGGTACTATAAAAATTACTCATAATAATGTTCTGTATCATTAAACTAAACATATTGAGAATAATTATCACTTTATAAGATATCATATTATTTAAGGTATAATATGACTTATCTTTGTTTATTTTGAAGATCAGCTTGCTAATATTTTCACTAAAACTCACTTATTAAGTTAATTTCATAATTCCATCTCTAAATTTCAATTTGCTAATTTTCATCGATTTTAAGTTTAGAGGAATATATTGAAGATATTTTACAATAATAGTAATAAATCCTCTTAATTTATAACAACCCATTACATTTTTCTCATTGATCTACCTTTTTTGATTGAGTATAAGACATCATATGCAAACTAGAGTTCATTTTTATACATTAAGCACACAATCATAATACATATTACCTGTTTTTTAAAATGTGTCAAAATATATTGAAAAAACTCTTAAATTTTCTTTGTCTATGATTGTAGAAAACATTATTAGAAAAGTTAAATATAAAGGTACAATAAAAAGGATGAACTCACATCATTGACAAACAATTAAGTTGCATCATAAAATTCAATTATATTATCTCACGTCATAAGATATAATTATATTATCTCTCGTATATCGAAAACAGCTTCTCTATTATATAGGAGTAAGATTGTATATTATCATATCTTCCCAACCTCCTTATCTCTGCAGAATTTAACTGGGCGTTGATAATTAATGATTGATATACTAGATATCTCTCATATACTTATTATGAATAAGTGTTTAAAGTTATAGAAAAGGTTAAGTGGTTTGTAATTGATACATATTAGTATTCAGTAATATTGTAAATAATAAAAATATATTTTTTGAAAATATATTTTTATTTAAAACTGATAATTACTAAAAATTGCTAATTATTGACTACGTAGTTGAAATTAAATTCTTAAATTATATTTAAAAAGTACTATTAAAGTTATATCATAATTGAAGAATTATAATCTAATTATATTTCTTCAACTGGTACTTATATCAAAACTCAAATACAGACACTCTTTAATAGTCTTTATACACTAAAAAAATTTAATACAATATACAACGTTTTATTAATAAAACGTCACAAATTGTAAAGACTTTTTGCGATGTTTAAAAAACGTCATAAAAAGTTTAAATTTTTTGAGATGTTTTTATAAAATGTCACAAATTTATAAGATTTTTGCGACATTTTTTTAATAAAACGTCACAAAATAAAAACAAAAACCATGACATTTTGTAAAATAAAACGTAGCAGTTGATTTGTTTACTTAATATTTAAGATTTCACTCTCGCGCTTTTTTCTCTGGTTTCTTCTTTCTCTGCTTTATATTTTCCACGAATCAGTTCATTATGTTCTTTTATTATTCTCTATCGTCTTAGCCTTAGCCTCTCGCTCGTAAGTCACCACCTCTCCATTGTGCTTTCAATGCTCGCCAGTGACTTTTCACCCATTTTCATCGAATTTTGGGCAATTTCTATTGGATTTGAGCAATTTCGGACGGATTTTCTTTGCCCATAAACAAAAACTCCCTAGTGAAGGCGAAATAGACGCCACCTTCTTCATCTTAGCCACTGAGACGTACAAGCATTCCCCGAATCTGTAGACTAGCTCTTCAAGGCGGTTGAAAGCCTTAAAGGCGTTGTCGCTCGCGCAAAGGATCTTCTCACGTGCTTAGCGTGCCCTGCTGTGAATGAAAATTTCTTCGCACACGCCGTCGTACTCTAGCTCCGGTAAAACCATTTGACAAGATCTTGTTAGCCCTTTGGTTCTTTTTGTCATATTCCCGTCCATTTAGTTTTTGGTGTAGAGCTAGTGTAGAAATATTGGTTACATGTTTTGGGCTTTTATATTTTTGTTCTGTCTTTTTCTTTTTCAATCTCAAGTTTGCTAAGATCTATTTTTGGTTTAGATTTCTTTCTTCTTATTTCTGTTTATTGTTCGGTTGGTTTAGATCAATTTAGACTCTAGAAAGAGAAGTTTTAGGATCGTTTTGCCACCTGCTGACGAGAAGAGATATTAGCAGAGATATATTTACTTGTGGTAAGTTTTGAGTCCTTGGTGGATCTAAGTGGATAAGTTTGTAGTATTTCATGCTTAGTTGTGTCTTGACAATTATTTTTTTCTTTGTATGTGAATAGGATCAATTATGCATTGTATGAAGAACTTGATGCTGGTGATTTAGAGAGAACATGGGATGTCTATAGGTATTTTTCATTCTGCAGTCCCTGTTGTCTTTTGTGTTATAACGATCAAGATGTTTTGTCTACACACCTTACTTTGACTTTTAATTGTGCCAAAGTACCTGGTAGCTTTGTTTGATAACAGATTAACTTAGCTACATCTTGTTGGTTGAAACATTCTATAGAATAGTTGTTGGTAGTTACATGTCAATTAATGTTTTCCAGCATCTGGTCCATTGTCTAGATGATTGTTCTGTTTTATATTACTGTGCTGGAGGATGTGGTAGGATAATAGCTTTGTCTGGATCAAATAGAGAATTGAAAAACTTAGAAGATGTAAGTTAGTTGTCTATTGTGTGCCTTAAACGAAGCACGTACTTTGCTCAGTGAAAGTTCAGGAATTGATTATGTATTTACATCTAAATTTTGTGTGTACTTAGTTGACGTGGTTAGGAATGCAATGTAATTTTGGTTAGTTGACGTGGTTAGGAATGCAATGTAATTTTGGTTATATGGGGTTTGGTTTGGCACTTTACCACCCCTTCTAAATTATATACATACATTTAGAATACCTACCATGTAATTGTATCCTTCTACTATATCTGTGGAGCTTGTAAGGAGGTTACTGAAAAATGGGTATTAGCTCTCTGTGCTCTAGACACTACAATGTCCTTATGTATCAAGGAAAATGCACCAAAAGCTATTTATCATCCTTGTTTTATTAAGATGATAGATGAACATGATAAATTAAAGTGAAATAAGCACCATAGGGTTGCCTTGATGAAACTTGGTGAATTTCGTCTTTCTAGGTTGTAATGTTGCATCTTGTAGCACAACAATGTATGATGGAACTAATTGTTATGAATGTGGGGTTCCGTTTCTAGAAACTTTAATATGATGAGCAAATTTGGGGATTGTTGAACCTAACTTGTATCACATCCCTTCAATGGGTGAGCTTTGTTGGGAGAATTCTATTTCTCTTCTCCATCACATGGAAATTATGTGTATTACTAAGACTAACAGCCTGTTTGGAAACCTGTGAATTGAATTCATTAACGAATTGAATTCAATTACATTAATGAGATAGAATTGAATTCAATTTACACTGTTTGGAACAAATCTAGTAATATTAGAATTGAATTCAATTACACTGTTTGGAACAAATCCAATAATATTATAATTAAATTCAATTATTTCATATGACACATTTACCCCAGATAAAAAAATAATGTGATTAACTAATAATCATTCACTCTTACATAGAGCAACTTATAAACATCAATTTCATTATAAGTAATATGTAATACATTCCTCTATCTCTCCATAAGAATTTATAACTTTTGGTAATAATTTGAAAAAGAATGATTGAATCAAAACTAAATTTATAAAATCATAAAAACTAAATTTTCATAAATTCTTATGGAAAATTATAGAATGAACTCAATCCAAATTTAGATAAATTTAATATGATTAATTATAGAATGAACTAAATTTTACATAAAGCGTTGCAGAAAACTTTTACTTACATCACATTCCGCGATATTTTTTGTGACGTTTTTTAAAACGTCGCAGAATATATTTTGCAACGTTTTTTGGACATTTTGTGATATTTTAAAAACGTCGCACAATGCTTGTTTTGTTGTAGTGATAATATCCCAAGCACTATTTAGCCCTCTTCCATTCAAAGTAGAAATCCTCCGATGATATCCCTGATTTGATTTTTGAAGGTTCTTCAACCCAGGCTGGTAGTTTAGACTATAAGCGTTAGCTGGCAGGTGCAAACACAAACCGAGATATATATAGATGTAAGGTGCCCATTTTCAATGTCACTGAAGCCGTAACACTTGTCACATACATAAACCAACAAGTAAGTGAAAAATAGAGTGAAAAAGGAAATGTGAGATTATGAGCGTGGGAGCAGATATATTGATGGCAGTAGCGGGGCTGTGGGCAGTTTACTTGAGGCATTGATTGTGAGATTTGCCGGGGAGATGATGGAAGTGATCAGTTACGCCGTTTATCTGGCTATGCGAGGGAGGCCTTCTTCATATTTTCCTCGTTCTAGTTCTTTCCTGTACTAGCACTACTACAAATGAATTATCAGTTACGCACGTTCAGCGTCAAACATGAAGACCCCTGCTGTTTTGATCTTGCGTAATTTTTCCAACGCCTGCTTCTTTACTGCTATCTCCGTTATGTTTTTGGTTATTGTTTTATCAAATAATGAAGAAAGAAAACCTATATTTAATTAGCTTCCATGGTTTTTCTCATAAATAGGGAGAAGGTTGCCAAAGGAAATGCCAAATGATCTCTTAATTACTTTCTGTTATTTATCTTTAAAACGTGATTGATCATGATGTAAAGCTCAGTTTGATAGCATATAGTTATTAATATTTTTAATTAACCAATTTGATTGTACAATTATATCTATATATTAAGTGAGCTGTTAATTTATCAATGATTTTAGTTTGAACACAATCTTGTGAAAGTTCCAAATGAATTAATGAATTGTAAGTTTTGATGTAACTTGTGCAACTGTGCTTTTCTTCTTTATTAGAGGAAAATATGCGAGTCTCCATCCGCTTGATCGTTAGGTAATCCATCGGTTCTTCCAACAAAGGCGAGTAACATTTATTTTGCTCCCGTGCAGAGTGATTAGATAGTACATTTAGTTACTAGGCGTTTGGTTTGAGCGTAAGGTTGGTTATGGATGTGGGTATAATAGTAAAAGGGGATAGGGATGTGTATGCAAAATAAAAAAATAATGTTTAGATTGTAACTTAGATTTCTGTATTAATACCAATAATGTTGTTTGGTTTGTTGCATTAATGGGAATGAAAGATAATACAATATCATTTTTACCCTCAATAAAAATGAAAATAATTTGTCCTTCGTATGTTTATTGGGGCTATTTCTATATGTTTGTAAAAAAAACTATTTTGTTAAGAAATTTTATCGCAATTTTCGAGTATTAGATGAGCTATATACATATGAACAGGGATATATTCCTAGTTAATCACAACATTATTGTATACATTCGATTTTAATTATTCAGAATGAGCAATAATATCTATTTATCTGCATCTTACAAGAATTTCATAAACTAGATTTTTTTTAAAATCTGAATCCAAAAGTGCGCAATGTATGTAAAGCTTTAAAACATGTTTCTATTTTAGCCCTGCTTTGGATTGAAGGAAAGCAAGAGAAAAGAAAGGAAGAGAATTGAACTTCTCTCTATTTCCACTGTTTGGACAAAAATAAGCAAAGAGAAAGTAAGAGAATGAAGAGCAAATTGAGAAAAATTTGGACCAAATGTGTTTCTCGACAAATTGGTAGGAAAGGAGGAGAAATCCAAGACAAGATAACCCTAATATATGTAAATTACCATAATAACCTTATTTAACTCAACAAAAAGGACACTCTCAACCACAATTCCCATGCAGAACACAACCTCCTACCTTTCTTCTTATTTTCTTCTGCACAACTCTCACCAAAGAGGTAAGGTTGATTAATCCCTTGATCTGATTACAAAAACTAATGCTATGACTAGTAAATATGATGTTTTGATGTTATTAATCAATTAATGGATCAATCTCATATAGGTTTTTCAGTTCTTGGTAAGCAATTAAATTATTTTTTCCTCTTTTTTATTTGCAATGAATTTTGTAGTTGTATAATAATTTGATAATTAGATTTTGTAGTTGTTTAATAATTTTATATACACCATTAATATGTTGCTGTATGGGTTTTTCATATTGTTTAGACATTATATACATAAAACTATATTTTCTACATTATTTTACATGTTGAAATGTTGAGTAGAAAATGAATAATTTAGATCAGAGATTCACTGAAGAAGATGATTCAAAAGATGATTGGGATAGGACAAGGCGATTGCTGTCGTTCAATTAATATGTCATATAGTCCATCTTCTTAGCCTTTGTCATAGTTCTGTTTATGGATCCTTCAAGTAAAAAAACTTAGTAGCTCAATATAAAGAACAAGTTCGAGGAGAAATTATGCATCATTTGCAAACTTACAGTAAGGATTGTCATGATCTCATTCGTATGACATCGGATACTTTCTTACTTCTTTGTATAAAGCTTCACAATACTGGTCTTCTAAACGATAGTGTTCTATGTTCGCTAGAAGAAAAAGTCATCACATTTCTTATGATTATATCCCATAATTTAAAACTTTGGGTAGTGGCTGTCTTCTTCTGTCGCTCAATTGAGACGATATGTAGACAATTTCACTATGTTTTACATGCTATCATGTCACTTGAAGTCGAATATCTCAAACAACCTAATGGTTCTCAAGTTCCGTAAGAAATTGCAAACACTTCTCGATTCTTCCCGTACTTTAAGGTGAATATTGTCTTTATTAAATGTTATTATTAGGTACTTAAACTCTGTATTCATAATGAACTTGTTTTAGGATTGTGTAGGTGCACTTGATGGAACTCACGTTAGAGTGAAGGTGTTAAATGGAGATGCACCAAGATTTTGTAGTAGGAAGGACTACCCAACATAAAATGTTCTTGCTGCATGTACATTTGACCTAAGGTTTACTTATATTCTAGCTGGATGGGAAGGTTCAGCGTCCGATTCCAGAATTATTAAAAATGCATTAACTAGGGAGGATAATTGAAAAATTCCTTCGGGTAATGTTAGGTTTATTAATTCACTAATTTTTAGCTTAATGAATTATGAATTTTAGAAACTGAAATTAATTGATTTATTTAATTGTAGGCAAGTATTAGTTAATCGATGCGGGATTTGTGCTCAGGAGTGGACTAATTGCACCTTATGGAGGTGTCCAGCATCATTTGAAAGAGTATTCAGCTAAAGGTCCCAAAAATTCTAAAGAGTTGTTTAACCTACGTCAAGCTTCATTACGTAATGCAATTGAAAGGGTATTTGGAGTTTTAAAGAAAAGATTTCCTATTATTGGAAGATCAAATGAAAAGACATATTCATTTGATGTTCAATGTGAAATTGTATTGGCATGCTCTATCCTACATAATTTTTTTGATGAGTTTAGGTGCACTTGAAGAGGAAATTTCTGAAGTGGATATAGAGTTATCAAATAGAGGGGATACGGAATCACAAGTTGATAGTAGAGAAAGAGATAATGAAGATGCTAGGTTAGGTGC
>JANKYE010000225.1:40324529-40339051 GCA_032467995.1 Erythroxylum dillonii
GGTAATAATGGGTTTAAAAATGAGATTTGGGATTTATATGAATGTATAAGAAATGATTCAGATGAATTAAGTGAATTGAAATTTGCATGAGGAATAGTTTCTTAGAAAGGGAAAACGATATGGTTTTGATTAGTATGAGAAAGGTTTTAAGAGGAAAAGAAAAAGAAAAAGAAAAAGAAAAAAAATTTATACCAGATTTGGAATGTCGTAGGGTTTCCAACGCGTCTCGCTTCGTTCTCGATTAAGCTTTGTTACCGGATGTCGGACATTCAATGTGTTTTTCCGATTTGCTGCGATTTGTATTCTGATTAGCGATTTCTCGCTTTTCGATTTTTTTTTCAGTTCCCGATTTTCCGGTTGGGATCCGGTTTTCGGATCGGGTTCCAACATAGATGGTATCAGAGCAAGAAGAGTTTTTGAGGGAATCTGTATAAGTAGTTGGATTCCGGATACGGGTTCCAATAAAAATGTTGGCTTTTTGATGCACCTTTCTTTTGTTATTTGAAGTCTAATATTGTAATACTTTTTGTAATATATTATATTGTGATTTGCAGTTCTCTTACTAATGAAAGAGACTTTAAGAATGTGTTTTGTTGCATAATTGATTTGTTGCAGCTTTATATTGTACTGTGACTTATTCCATAATTGATTATTTTGTTTTGAGACTTTAAGAAATGGCATGGAAAGGTGCAGAGAAGGTTGACAAAGAAAAAAGAGACATGCTTTGTTGAATAGAATTTATGGATGAAGTTTTATTGAATGTAGTTATCTATCAACAAAATAAAGGCAATCGAGTTGATGGAACCTTCACAAACCAAGCCTTAACTCGAGTCGTTATGGAAGTTCAAGAGAAGACTGGAATTGATGTCATTGACAGGGATAAAGTCAAAAATCGAATAAAATCTTTAAAGATGAATTTCAATGAATGTTACGATCTTTTTAAGCACTCTAGTGGCATTGCTTGGAGCAACAGGTGGAAATGCTTAAACAGCAAAGGAAAAAAATCGTCACTGGGCTCTGGTGAATGTGAACACAATCGATGAGGTTGATCAATTATTAGCTTCAAAGCACATGATGGTGCAAGTCCAATGAGTTTGAAGCTACTTGTCATTCCAATTCCGATCAAATTTCTGTGACTTCTCTAAAGAAAAAGAAAAGAAAGAGCGCTGTTGCAACAGAAATTGTTAGGGTTAAAGAATCTATTGATAATGTTGCTGAGGTACTTAAGGAATTAAATACAATTGCTGAAAAAACACGCCAGCGAGTTTATGGAGAGCATGAAGTGCATGTTGAATTGTTAAAGCTTAGCCTTGATGTGTGCCTTCGCTACAAAGCTTATGATTTTCTAACAGCAAGTTCCATTAGGGTGAGAAATTTTTTTGGATATCCCGAGCAGGAGCGTAATAATTATTTAATGTATATGATGAGTAGCGCACCTGTTTCAAAAATGGAATGAAGATAAAATTGTGGGTAGATGATCTTTTGCATTGCAAATTTTTTTGAAATGGTAATGCCTAATTTGATATACTGATTTTTTATTTAATCTGCTAGTTTTTATTTTGTTTAACTAGTGGCGATGTTTATTTGCAGATCTTTTGCTTATGGAGGAGTCATGGTAATGCTGAAATGAAATTTTTTGCTTATGGAGTAAATACTAGTGCAAATTTTTTGCTTATGGAAGCCATGACTATGTTGAAATAGAATTAACAAAACCTTTATCTTTCGGATTATCAAAATATGAATGTTTAAATTCTAAACCAGGTAAATATACATATAGTTATATGTAACTTGTTTTATTTTAATATGCATATTAAATCTTAATTTTTATTTTTGTTCTACAAAATAGAATAGTTGTTCTCTTGACATATAGATGAAATTGATCTTAGTAGTGGAATAAGCATATGACAGATGGTAGTAGAATAAGCATGCAGTGTATGATGAAATTCTTTTTTTTTTAATGTCAAAGATATTGTTTTATATTACACAACAAATGGAAAGTTAAAAACTCTAGTTACAAATAGAAATTTCAACTCCTTAAAGCTTCACCGTGGAGTTCTATTATCAAATTTGATAATATTTTATTTGTGTATGTTGAAGTTTTCATAGCAAAAAATAAACAAGTTCTATAATCAAGGACATAAAGGTCTAAAAAATTCTTTTATCTAATATAAGTTTCAATTCTCTACTTTGATAAATTAAGAAAACAAGCAGAGGAAAGAAAGTCTCATTTATCTTCCATTCTTTTCTCTTCTTTCCCTCTTAATATTTCATTTCCTTTCCCTTGTGCAAATAAGGATCCAAACAAAGGCTTATAGATGTTAAACAATAACACCAAATAAATTCACAATAACACCAAATAAATTCAAGAACGTCTTTAAACAATTGTTAAATTGTAAAACCAAATAAAAGTAATTCTTCTCTTTATCCAAAGGTTAAGGCTTTATCAAAATAAAAAATGCATAACTTTTATGAAGAAACAGACGTTGGATAAAGATGAAGGGCTTACGTCTTTATACGAAGGTTAAAAACTGTAAAAAAGTGCTTTTGTTTCGTTGTTCTTGAAAGCTATTAAGGGCTTTACAAAACAAATAAACAAACACCAATGTAGAAGGTGATTCACTATGTGTTTTTCCTTTTTTTTCTTCTAAGAGTTAAAATCATATACGAAAAATCAAATTAAACCAGAAAACAATTATAAGGGGAAAAAAAAGGAGCGGATTAGTTTTATTATTTTCGTTCAATCTATAACCATATGCACTTTCACATCATCAAATCATATAGTAGATTGGTTATTATCTTGATTAAATCATAAAACAAGATTATATAAGAAAAAATGAGCAAAAGCCCCATTTACGATGAGATAAAACTAGGTTCTATTCAGTTCATTTATCATCAAATTAAAACGAGGGATTTCAGAAAATATACCTGGAGGCACAGAACAAAAAATTCCTTCGTTGATGAGACACGATAGGGCAGGATGGAAGATTGTAAGGAATTGAGAGGCGATAAGGTAGTAAAGAGGATGGTAGGGCAAAAGCTGAGGATAAAAGAGTAAAAAATAAACTTGATAAAAACTTAGATTGGAATGAAAACTCGATACCCACCTCCTGGTGGGTTTAGTAAATTTTCAAATTTAATAGAATAAATCTATTCTCCTAGAATTAAAAACCCCAAAGCAAACACTGTTTTTTACAATTATTTTATTCCTTCATTCTCAAACCCTCAAACCAAACGCCCCCTTAGTTAATTATTTTTTAATGGACCTTAGTTAATTAATTTGATAACTAATGAATCATCATAAATTTCTAATAAAAATTAAAAACGAACTACTAGACAATTCACACTATAACACTGTTTTCCTTAAATCAATTAAAAATAACTCAAACGAAAGTTTTATTTGATTGTTTATAAAAAAAAAATAAAAGAAATAATAGGGTGTTTCTTTTTATCAATAAATATCTTATAGAATTAACTCAATTATAACTTTGTAAAAAAATTAATAAACGACAATTATATTAAATCAATCAAATTGATTATTAAAGAGTTTGAAATCATTTTAAAGAAAATAGGTAAAAATACACTTTACTAAGTAAAATTTATTATTTCAATGCGAAGTTTTAGAAAACAATTACCAAACACGATTCTTTATTTTATATCTCTCTCGTTTTGTTAAGTTAAAACGAAAGATCTTTTTAAACTCCATATGTAAAATGACTTCATGGGCAACAAGATCAAAATAGTAAGGATTTCAATTTTCTCTTAAATTTTATGTTCATTTTTATGAAAATGGAGAATTAAATCAACCGAATTCTAGAGAGAGAACGAAAATTGATGCACCTGAAATTGCAACTCTTTACACACTTTGAATGGAAATCCTCCTGATTATTATAAATGCTTACAGCTTAACAACGAAAGAATGACAAATCATGATAATGGACAAGGGACCAATCCACTACACAATTTATTAACAAAAAGAAATGTCAGCAAAAGTGAACTTGAAGTTGAGGTTTCAGTCTTGTGTCAGATATTCAAGCATCGATTGATGTTGGAAGATTACAGCAACTAGGCCAGGATAGGAATCTTTCGGCGATAAGCAGACGCATTCTCAATCTCAATCAAACTTTCGATGACAATATCAGAAGCACTTGTCGCAACCTCCGACCAGTTTCTGTAAATATATGAATTGCAAAAAATAGTCAAAAAAAAGGACCAAACAGGAACATTTTAAGAAATGGATCATTTAGAAATTAGTATAAATAAGAATTACTGAAATCTTTGTTGACAGTATTGTAATAACTAAAAGGGTGAACTACTACAATTAGATAATTAACAATGGAGGCACATACACACACACACACACATATGATTACAAAAACAATTGAAACACTTATCAAAAGTCATCATTTTTGTATGCATATTATTATATATAGTCCAAATTGCAGGAACCTATGATAATGTCAGAGATGTTAGCAACCAAAACTTGGTATCACTCTTGCTTTGTTAACTCGAGATACGTATCTGCACGAAAGTGATATGAAGTTTTATATAGACATCTTTTGTTGAGGTTAAACACAATGGATAATATGTTAAGTTTTCAATCGATTAACAACTAGTAGCAAAGAGTGAATGTTTGAGAGTTCGCTTAGATTGATAAGAACAAACAATGGCATAGATTTGTAAAATTGCGTCTGGACTACAAGCAAAATATACACATTAATGATTCGATCGACATAAACAAGGAAATTAAAGAAGAAATAATCTTACCCTTTTAAGGAGTCAAACGTGAGCCCAACAATATACTTAGCTTCTTCGAGAGCGCAGCTAAACCTCCGGATGTCCTCTGCGGGACATTGTCCATTGTCCACCACACGAAGCTGTGAAGGTTTGATGTCACAGAAGATGGGAATCACCTTCTTCCTGGACTCCATAATTAAAGCCAGTTCATGAAGGCAAAAATACGACTCACAATAACGAGGAGAAAACACAGCTATTCCAACCTTGCACTTTCTGATAGCATCATTGATGTTGTCAAATAGTTTATCCCCAGGTTTCATGTTCTTGTTGTCTAAGAAAGGACGTAGGTTTAGCCTGGAAAGATTATCATAAAGCAGAGTAGCAATCGTGCGCTTTGTGTCAATCCCTCTATGGTTAATGAACACATCACAAGGCTTCCTAACGCGATCTGCCATCTGGATTTGATGGTATTGGCGAAGAAATTGGCGCTGGAAGATGGTTAAAGAACGCTGCATGGCTTCTATATTCAAAGAAACCCAATAACTTATGGTTTCTTTTTAATAAATGCTTTTAAATCGCTGTTTGTGGCTTGAATTATTGAAGAAGTACAAGATTTAGGCTTGGATAGCTTGGAAATATATTGGATAGCTTGGAAATATATAGGAATTTAGAGGGGTTCAACCCTTTTACTTGTTGAGTTGAATTTGAAGGAAGAATATTGTACTAGAAATTTAAAAAGTTGAATCCTGGAAAAGACCACTCGTTTTGATTTGACAGAACCATTGAGAACATACAAACCTTTGACTCGCTCTAAGTAGCAAAACGAGGGTTTCTTTCTTCCCACCCCTTCAAAAACGTCAATTTTCCTCGAGGGGTTAACCGCTTTAAAGATCGTACTTGAACTTCTTTCATTTAGACGACATATAAACTTCTCTATATGTTTACTTTGAAATAATATTAATAAGTTGATTGAAGAACTATGTATAAGTACGCTTCTAAAGGATGGTTCATCCTTTATTATTCATTCAAAGTAAAAGCGTGAGAATGACTACTGGTATCTGCTCAACTTTTCATATTTCTCGATATTTTAGGGACTTATAGCGCTTATTAGCCATGATTGTGTTTGTCTTGTCCATCTCAACACATTGCACTTACAAACATCCTTCCTTGATTTCTTTGACCTGGTATTCTTTCGTGCATAGTATCAAAACAAAACCAACTTACGAATTGTATATATTCCTGAATTTTTGAAATTGAAATGTTAGGTAATTAGGTTGTGTTAGTTTGTGCTCCATAAACAATCAATTGATTGTACTTTAGTAACATAATTATTTAAAGATATTTTTATACATATTTAGATATATATAAATACAATTTTTCTTCTTTTTATAGGCGAAATGCCTAAAAAAATAGTTGTTGGGAAGTTTATAGTGGCAAAAGCTATTGAAAATTTTGTTTTATACATTGGAAGAATATGTTTTGTTATTATAGAAAGGTGAAAAGAATAATTGAAAAAAAAAAGAACTCAATTAGTTATTCATCAAACTTTCATTTATTCAATGACTAGAATTAAACAAGGATATATAGCTCGGAGGCATACAAAAAATTTGTTTATTCATTTCAAGCTTTAACGGGGCTCGTTCTAAACTTACTTAAACTAGTATTCAACAAAATATAAGAGGCTTGGTTTTAGCTCATTAAGATAGAGATAGGCAAAAAAGAAATTTTCGTCATTTATGGATGCCTCGAAAAAATGCAAGAATTAGAATGAATATGGTATCCGAGAGTTGTAGTTTTAGTAAATTAATAAACAATCTATAAAGTTTATGAAATAAATATACATTGCAAATGAAATTATGCTGAGATCATGATTATAAGATTCATATAATATTTATGCATTGTTTCTAATTTATTCCTACTAATTGTTCTATTAAGGCTAGATATTAATAGAGCATAAAAAGACTAACATAACTTATGTTTTTTCTTACGAAGGAAGTAGTCGATCTCATAGATTAAAATATGGAGATACTTATAATAAATGAGTGGTATTTGTTAAAGAACAAGTTCACTAAACTAATCCTATATAAGAATTCTATTTAGAACAATATTTATAAGTTTATAAAAATTCTCATCGTGATGATTGTATAAGTGATTATCTGATTTGAAATCTACAAAGTATCTCATATGGAGATTGCTATATTTTAATACTAATGACTTATTTTAATCATGGGTAGCTTAGTTAGTAATCCTTAGATATAGCATGAACTATATGGAAAAATTTAAATGATCAATATAGGATTTATCATCCTAGAGTGATTATGGAGATGTTCCATTGTTCTCGATTAATATTTTTTTGAAAAATGAAAAAGAATTTTAAATATAGTCAAAACTAAATATAAGTTACAACGAGTTTATGAATTTAAGTCTACCATCATATTGCAATATGATCAAAACAAAAAAAACTCATTAAGTAAGGTAGTATAACCATCTGCAAGATAGACAACAACAAGAAACATCTATAGGCACCACCGATGTTTCATCTTTGTGGAAAAGCTCATTGACCATTTCTAGTTTATGTGGTCCTTTAACCCCCTAACGTTCCTCTATTAGGGAAAAACCCCTTGATATTTAGGATTTGGCTTTCTCTTCTTTGCAGATTTTCTTTTTATCGGTTTGGATTGCACGAAAAAATCTACAGGGATGTTAGGGAAATTGACTACCACTAATGGAGTATTACAGTCCTCTGCTTGTTCTTGAGAGATGACCCTTGTTCCTTAATTCTCAGTTTGTCCAATAGATGTTAATGGAGTCAACATATTGGCCCAATCCATCTGACAATGCTCCAAATACTAAGAGGTGAAATCATTCACTCTATTGTCTAGACTCTCTACAATGTTTGCACTTGAGTTATCAAAAGTTGGATGTTCCTAGGAAATATTTGCAACAACTTGTTTGGACCTCAATCCAATTAATTGATTACCATTGTTTACAACTTGAGTCATTTGTGCAGCTGGAACACCATTAACTACATCCACAACACCATTAAGCACGCCCCCTGCAACAACACTAGTATTTTCATTTGCTGCAATAAGGTTATCTTTAACAGCCTCAACATGGGTTATATCAAAGACTACACTAGTAACAGCAACCATTGCACATTCAGTAGTGTCAATTACACTATTAATAACTTCTACAGCGTTACTAATGTTATTGTCTACCTCTGCTAAGGGTGATTCATAGATAGCTCCCAAGTCTTCATTTACAACACCTTTCTTATCATAAATATCACCAAAATCCAGTAACTCATTATGCCACCCAGTTTGAAACATCTTAATAGTAGGCTTTTAGACTTTGCTATCATTCGTCGGTTTCTAGGGATAGGAGATGAGTATGACAGTTTTCTCTAGTTCATTGATAATTCAAATTATGTATATATGATTTTGGGATAAATTGGAACTAATTTGACTTATCTCTATGTGAATTTTGAGCTTTATTTGGTTAATTCTTACACATTTCAACTTTATTGCTTAATAGGTGCAAATGGATAGATTTTGGAGCAAGAGTCATAACTTTTGTTGTGGATGTTGGATTAAGGTCATTCAAGTACGCTTTCGAAGAGGACTTCGAGTTCTACAACTTTGGTAAAGCCTTCAAGGAGAGATTTTGTCGTCTAAATAGTCAAAATTGCACATTTCTATAGATACCAGTGTATGTCTGCCCAGCGAACTTGATATCCCTTTAAGCAAACATGAGCAGAGCTGGAAAGCTAGAAAAACCCGAGAATGTCCACCTAACGGACATTTACTGGCCAAATTCACTTCGGAAGATAGAAAATGTCTGCCCAACAGACTTAACGTCTACCTAACGGACTTTGACGACACTATTACGATCCATTTGGTAAAAAGTAGGTTTCTTTAAGCCAAAGATACTATAAATACTCATTTTTAAGACCAAAAGAGGGGGTTCTGCACTAAAAATGAGGTTGCACAAAAGGAGGCACCCAAAAGAGGCAAAGAAGAAGATCAAGGAGGATTAAATCAAGCATTAGAAGCAATCTTGTTTTGTCTTCTCTCAATCTTCTCTCATCTCTTTCTTGGATGTTGATTGTCTTTATTTTTTTGGATTCTTTTATCATGTTCTTAAACTAAAGCCCATTTAGGATTAGGGATGTATGCTACTTTGGGGGATTCATTTATATTTTATGGATTGATTGGCATTGAATGAAAGTTCTTAGGTTATGTTTATCTTTCTTGAACTTCATTGTTATTTCTATGCTTGATCACCATAGGTGCAACCTTAGGAATCATATGATAAACTGAGAGGTGCAGTATGATTGTGCCCTAGGAAGATAAACACATTAGATTCAGAGATAGAGATATCCTGAACTAGTGTGATAACTTATGGTTACTTGTTCTTAATTAATTTGACTACTCAGGTTTCGCATTAAAAGATGGTAATTAACTAGCTAAGTATTCTTATATGTCTTAAGAGAGAAAATTAGTAAATTTGTGCAATTTTTATTATAACCTGTCATTCAATCAATTCCATAACTTATTGATCAATCTTTTAAATTGGTGAACTCCAACGCTCTAAGTCTAAATCATCATATTTCCCTTATTTGTTTATTTACAGTCTTTACAATTTATTGTCTGCTCTGATAGAATTATCTTTTAAGTTTCTTGTTATTTTTATTTCAAGTAATTAGGATTAATTCAGTAGTGAGTATCTTACTCCTTATGGGGGACGACTTTGGAATACTTGTTTTGTAGGTACTAGGAACGATTCTGTGCACTTGTAGAATTTTTCGACCATTCAACCTTGTCAGATAGTTGAAGAATAGGAAGTGAATCAGGTAGGGAAGCCTTTTTTGATACTTCAACACACATTTTAGCATAGCAAAGTCGTTCCATCGTTTTAGTTTAGGAATCCATACAAATGGGTTTACCCAAAAAGCTAACCATGTAGTTAAGGCCCTCAATGGTCCAGAACTCCATCGGGACGTTATAGAATTGTATCTATAGTAGCAAGGTGTCTATCTCACTTCTATCCATTTCCAATCCCAACCTCCATTTCTGGATGAAGAGGGGTTGCCCTCCCATGTGCAACAAGCCCTGCTCCATAATCTTAGTTAAAGTTGGTGCTATTAGTAAACTTGAACAGAATGGAGTCGTCTTCCCTTAGCATTGCTTTCTAAAGTTCATTGTTTCTCCAACATGATTTTGCCTAAGCATTAACTACCAGAAATGCAAGATGTTTAGACCAGAAGAAGCCTAGCAGAGTCGTAGACCAAGCTATAGCTCCCATCATTAACAGTTCGACCGGTGGAGACAATACTCCATCTTTGAGCAAATTTTGATAGTGTTTGAGTGTTCCTTTATGGTGGACTGTCTTCAATTTGTTCCTCCATGCTCTGACTAGATTGGATTCTTTATCTGCAATTTTGCGGTAGCTAGGGATTTTACCGTTGCAGTCAGCTAACTAGTGAGACGCTACTATTTCTTTGGTAAGCATAAGGAAATCGACTTCTATTATAAAGGATTCCCCTCTCTCAATACTAGAAAGGGAGGCCAGAAGGCCTTTCATTAAGGTCGTAGCCTCAGAGGCAGGGGAAAAGAAAGGTAAAGGGGGAAGTTTAGGTCAAGAGAGAGGGCAAACGTTTTAGGGCATGAGGGAGTTGAAGTTCTTCAGATTTAGATTTGGTCACTTCAAATCTGAAAAGACGCGATTGATGGTTAGGTCTTCACTCTTCTATGGCTGCTGGGTCTTCTCCCTTTACACTTTAGTATCTCTTCAATGAATCCTCTCCTCCATGCAATGACTCCCCACGTTCCACCTTGCACACTAAAAGCCCAGAATCGCCCTCTAGTGTTTCTCACTCATGTCTGTTTTTTACATAGAAGAGTTTTATAATATTTGTTATCGATTAATATTGATTTGAAAAATCTTTGGCAAAGGTGAAATGATATTTTAAAAATAGTCTTTAAATATCATTAATTGAATCAATTACTAATAGTGGGAACTAATATGGTTGGACTCAGATAGAGTAGATATTAATTTTATGCTCTATGTTTAGTAAGAACATTATATAATGAAATGATTGAATTATATGAAAAAATCTTACACAGACAAGTTATTCAAAATCACTTTAACATTCTTAAATATTTGGGTTATCAAAACAAGTTATTAGACGCCAATCTTGATATATGGATATAAATTGTTTAATAAGAGAATTATGATTAAATATGAGATATTTAATTAATAGGGATCAATATAAGATATTGATCTTATTTGAATATAATTAGAATTTAATTAGAATTGATAGTAATTCTAATCAAAGTTTAATTAAAATTATAATTAAATTACTAAAATATTTAAAGTCTATTATAAATAGGTTAAACTCCAAGTGAGCTGGTACTCCTTGCCTAACCATCTTTATAATAGTTGTAGCATTCTCTCAACTTGTTCTGTGAACATCGCTAGAGGTCAGATACTTGTGCAGCTACGATGATTGAGATGAAATGATTTAAAAAACGGTTCGAAAAAAATTATAAGAAAAAGGATCAAGCTTTGAAATAAGATAAAAACTAAAATTCATGCTTTATTATATTTTATGTAATCTTGATATAAAATTTAAGTGATCTTGATCTTCAAAAAATCAAATACGAAATATGTTTCACAAATATTTTGCTATGTATGGGATCGAATCCCCCAATTTCCTAATAAGTTGAGTTTGTAAAGCCAACAAAAAATAAATTTAATCTTAGGCCTAGAAAAACTAAAAGAAGAATTTTCAATTGCAAGGAATATGAAGTTACTAGAATTAAACCAAACAATTTTTTAATAAAACAAAAAGTTTAATTAAGTTGCAATTAAATAACATGTGATTATTGATTATTTCATTTGATATAGAAAAAAGGAAGAAAGAAGCACCATGGTGCACGTTTAATATTTATCATAATTGTCGATCCACATAAAAAATGATTTATCATAATTGAGGCATTAATTTAATTTGGAAGGTTGATTTAACTTTAACAAAAAAAAGTTGAATTGGGATGATCCAAAATTTTAAAGAGCAATAAGTAATGAAATTAAGAATCCAGATCGATTTTCACAAAATTTATGATTCAATTGGAGTCTGAAATTATTTCGTTTGCTCCTTCCCGAAGAAGAGCCAATCAAATTATTGAAATTGGCCAAGATCTGATACCAAAGTTTTCCAATCCAATCAATAAATCCAATTCGAGCTTGAGTATAGCAGAGATTAGAGCAACTTCCCTAAACTCCTTTGATAACATGTATATTTTGTCTATATTAAAAATGGATTTAAGCATTAAGGTCAGATGTTGTAAACTGGGAATTGATTAAATCACTCTTCTATCATCAGGTCCAAATGTCTGCGAAATTTTTCCGCTTTTTTATGTGAAATTATATTTAAAATGATGTTAATTGGATCGTCTTTTTAGATAATTTGACTTACTGTCATGTAACGGATTTCTCTAACACTATAGTTAAAGAAAACTATAGTTTTTTTTCCCAAAAAAACTATAGTTTTCTTTAACTATAGTGTTAGAGAAATCCCACCTGCAGATCAGCTCCATGTACCGTGACAAGGAAATGGGCAACTGGTCAACTTTAATTTTTCATGCAACTTTCAAAAGTAACAAGAACAAAGCATCAGCTATCAGGGCACGAAAAGGTCGTCCGTCTTCATTGCTCTGTTTGAATTTAGTGCGAGACTTCTTTCTCAAGGTGCCATTTGACTATTGTCTATTAAGCATATGCGTGTCTGCTAGTACCTTTATCTAGTTTTAACCTTCTAGAAAAAACAACTGTAGTTTTTTTTTTTTTTTTTTAACTATAGTGTTAGAGAAATCCCACCTGCAGATCAGTTCCATGTACCGTGACAAGGAAATGGGCAACTGGTCAACTTTAATTTTTTATGCAACTTTCAAAAGTAACAAGGACAAAGCATCAGCTATCAGGGCACGAAAAGATCGTCCGTCTTGATTGCTCTGTTTCAATTTAGTGCGTGACTTTTTTCTTAAGGTGCCATTAGACTATTGTCTATAAGCATATGCATGTCTGCTAGTACCTTTATCTAAGCATCAGCTATCAGGGCACGAAAAGATCGTCCGTCTTGATTGCTCTGTTTCAATTTAGTGCGTGACTTCTTTCTCAAGGTGCCATTTGACTATTGCCTATAAGCATATGCGTGTCTGCTAGTGCCTTTATCTAGTTTTAACCTTCTACCTTTCTTTTTTTAAATTAGCAATAAATCAACTAAAAACAATCAGATAATAGTTACACGATGAGTTAAGTTCATTTTCTAAACGTGAATTTCGGTAATTTTTTATAGTTGTTTTGTGTAAAGGAATCATTAATTTGGATGGGGTTAACCACAAAAAAAACTCAAATTTTCGTCAATTTTGTAATTATAGCGCGAACTTTATAAAATAGTAGTAAAATGTTCAAATTTTTTAAAATTTGAACATTTTAGTCCAAATTTTAAAAAGTAGCAATAAAATGCCCAAAATTTCAAATTTTTTAAATTCTAGCCCAACGTTATTTATTGTTCTTGTGATATCTTCAGCCATTTGTTTTATGTTTGTTCTTTTAATACCCCAAACTACTCTCGCATTACAATGTATTGTACCAGTAAACTCATTGTTTTTAGTTCACCAGTAAACTCGTTGTTTTTAGTTCATTCTCCTGATGCCCTTAGTGTGAGGCCATTGAGGCTGCATAATCTCAAAATTGAAGGGTTAGTGTGAGGGCATTAGGGCTATATAATCTCAAAATCGAAGGGTAAACACGTCAAGAAAACAAACTGAAAATGAAAAAAAAATTAAAATCAAAACGTAAGGTCGTCGGGTCTGTGTAATCTAATTTAGATTATTTTTAAACAATGATGTCATTTTAATTATGTGATTAAACGACTTCGTTTCATTAATTTTCATTTGTTGTGTTAATTTTGACAAACATATATTAATAGTTAAGGTTTCTGAAACACGTAACAAGCCATGTAAGCAAACTTAACGGAAACACTAACGTCGAGCTAAAATTAAAAAAAAACTAAAAGTTTAGACATTTTATTACTACTTTTTAAAGTTTAGGCTATAATTGAAAAATTGACGAAAATTTGAATTTTTTTGTAATTAACTTATTTGGATTTAAATTGTAACATAATTGAAGTTATAGATTAAGGACTAATTAGATAATTTACCTCTTAAGTGTAATTATATTATACAACTTCTTAAAGTAATTTAATTAAATAATCTTGATTTATTTCTCTTAATTCACTTGTTAAAGATGGAACAAAAGTTGCAAGCCAAGAGAAACAATATACTATTAGATGAATAAAGATTTTCTTCTATATATAAAAGGAAATACAGAAACATGAAGAAGCAACATATATATATATATATATATATAAGGAAATACAAAAAGATGAAGAAGCCTAACAAAAGAAGAAAATCTATATAAATATAAAAGGAGATACAGAAAGATGAAGAAGCAACAATAAAAGAAGAAAATATTTATTGATTTAATAGTATATATATATAAGGAAATACAAAATATTAGTCAACTGCTAGCATACGTTCATCACGTCCATCCCCTGCTTTCTAGCAGCATGATTCTAGCAGTCTATGATCAAGGATGTTGGACCCCGAACTTTTGATGAAAAATTAAAATATTAAAATAAATTTAAATGAGAAAGAAATTGGTGAAAAAAATTTATGAATTTAAGAAAATTTGATGAAATTAAGAAAAATTTACGAGAAAAGAAT
>JANKYE010000225.1:40391197-40405767 GCA_032467995.1 Erythroxylum dillonii
AATTAATAATTAATTTTAGTTAAGTAAATATATAACATTAAGTTAAAGAATAATTCTTATTAATAATTAATATATTAAATAATTAAATAATACATATCATAGTAAATCAGATTACGAAGAAAAATAAAAACAGAAAAAAAATTGTCCTCATAATTAGGTCAAACAGAATTCAATATGATAACAAATGCAAAGATCATGCCTACTGCTAATTCACGGTCAACAGTTTCCCACCACTGCTTCTGCCTCTGCACACTCCGGTTGTTGGCTAACGATAGTGAGATGACAACTTGCACTGGAAGCAATGGTCCCCCCCCTTCCTGCTTTTGAGATCCACTTTTTCGCGCATCACCAAATACACAATGGTTACTTTCTATCTTTCCAAGGCACGATCGACTTACTAACATGTTGGAACATATGCAAGGAACCAATGTCTATTCTGATTCTCTATTCCATTTTCCTTCACCCACAATCTCGGACAACGACCACAAGGCACGAGCTTTTCCGGTGTTACCAGAAAAGTATATGTACATTAACTTACCACAACAGTGATCAAGGAGAGATTACATAGTTAAAAACATTTTTCCACAGCCAATTCTTTTCATTTGTATGTCGGTAGTTGGCATGTTGCTGGTTCTCAGTTGGTATTAACAGCACTACGCTACTACAAACCCTGGCAGCTCCTCGTTCGTCAATCATTTGAGGTGGATATACACGTAAAGGCTACTCTTTCAAGTGCGATTGGTTTCCAATTTCTTTAAAGGAGGTTCATTTCTTAATTATCAGTCTCTAAATTGGTTTTCTTTCGGTAAATTATCCCTCTTTATTTACACATCATCTTTTTTAAACACTTTCTCCCGTTCACTTGGCTCAAATACAAAAACTTGCATATATTATTATAATATTGAGCAGGAACAGACAGACCTGACAGATATAGAGAGTAGAGTTTTAGGGAGAGAAAAGACAAGATTTTTGTGGGTTGTCAAGCTCAAAGGTCATGGCTTCGAAGCTGCTGTTGATTATAGTCTTCATCCTTGATCTAATTGCCTTTGGTTTGGCTATTGCAGCTGAGCAGAGAAGAAGCACTGTGAGTGGTCCTTTCTCCTCCTTCTTCCTTTTTATCTTATCTGCATCATGTGGCTACTGACAATCTCTTGCAGGCCATTTTAGCTTGTAATCCATTATATGCTATCTGGGTTTCGTTTAATACATTGTTTAACCTCATCGAAACCTAATTTTGGGCAAATCTTGTAGATTAATAAATTATCTGATTTTAGTAAAGGGAAGTTTGCACATGAAATGAGGTTTGACATTCCATAACCAGAAAATTCAGGAGCTACTTTTATATTCTGTTTCTCAGATTTATTATTTATGAAACAAACAGTGAATAACTTTATTTTTTAACTTGTGTTTAGCATTTTCAGATCTGGATGTTTATTTAGGTTTGGCCTATGTGAAGAAAACTGTAGATTTGGCAATTGGTGTTATTTAAAAAGATTTGATGTAAATGTTGCTTTTAGGAATAAAAACACCAGATCTCTCCTCATCTCAGAACTTGCTCTATAAAATAAGAAATGAACTGAATTCATGAACAAGATGTGAGTGGCTATGATCAGTAAAAAGTTGCTTCTTTGACAGATCTTTTGAGTTATTTCCAGAGACCAACTGATTGTGGATTGCTTAATAGTTTGTTAGCATATATACTGTTTATGGGCTAACAAGAAGTTCTTTTCCTATTCTGCCAATGGTCGGTGACTTGGTGCCTTGTCTTCATACTTTTTCACCATCTAAGTAAAAGCTGAAAAGGATTCGGATTTTTCTTTTCTTTTTCTTCTAGCTCCTCTCTCTCACATTCTTCTATTCATTTGAAAACATAAGAAAACCAAAGATCATACTTCATAGAAGTTTATGCGCCAGCATTTTAAATATGGATGAGGCAACTTAGATTTCTGTGTGGTAAGTTTGTCATTTTTCATCCAAGATTTTGTCATTTGTGCTGGAAAATGTCTGGTTCAGTTGGTATAGAAGAGTTGTGACTTGTGAATACCTGCCAAGGTAGCAAATCAGTAACAGTTTTAGTGCAGAGCCGCCTTATTAATCAATTACTGCCAGTTTAGCTTCTTACCTAGATCTCTGTCGCAACAAATCAACCAAATCTTGTTTTGCAGGCCACAGTCAAACAGGATACTGATAAGAATTATAACTTTTGTGTCTACGATTCGGACATTGCAACTGGCTATGGTGTCGGTGCATTCTTCTTCCTCATGGCCGGCCAAATCCTTATAATGACAGCAAGTAGATGCTTCTGCTGTGGCAAGCCTTTAAGTCCCGGAGGGTCAAGAGCTTGGGCAGTTGTTCTCTTTATAATATCCTGGTATGTGAACCATTAAGTGGTTATAGATAGGCTATGTACCATGTTTAAGATAAAATGTAATGAAACATTTTTTTTTCTCCTGTCCTCTAACAGGGTTGTTTTCTTTATCGCTGAGGTTTGCTTGTTGGCCGGTTCAGTGAGGAATGCCTACCACACCAAGTACACAACGTTTTTTGGGGTCCAAAATCCTCCCCATTGCCAGACAGTGAGAAAGGGAGTTTTTGCTGCAGGAGCAGCTTTTACTTTCTTTACATCCATTGTTTCCCAGTTCTATTATGTATGTTATTCCAAAGCCAGAGATAGCTTCCAGCCATATAGTGGAGACACTGGTGTGGGGATGGGAATCTACAAATGAGCATGTTAAACTCGTACCAACAATATATACATATGGAGATGCATGAGTATGTACGCCCCTTCACTTGTCTGTACGAAATTCCATTGTTGTATCAAAGCTTCAAAAAGTTTATGATGGTCTTCATGTTAAACAAATTTCTTTATTCTTTTCTTCTTCCACGCTGATCTGCAAATTTCGTGTTGTCCTACAAATATCAATGCAATAGAAGACATTGTTAGTGTGTGCCTACTGTGACGAACTATTGATGGATCTCAATCATCTGCCTAATTCTCCTTATTTTTATGTCCATTTTCTAAGACACCTAATTCAACGTGAAGCACTAGAAATGATCTAGCAGATTGATTATATTTTCATTTATATATACAGGTCCCCTCATTTTCTGCTAGGCTGCATGGTGAAAGTCGACTTATCTGCACTATTACTTCTATCCTACGAATCCCACGTATAATTTGTTTTGCCTTGCTTGCAAGGAACATTATATTATGACATTCTTATTTTTAATAATCTATATTGACCCATAAAACTTGTTGGGTTGGTTCTATTGAAATAATCAATATGATAGTTATTGAATTTAAAAGATTAATTTTTATAAATCCTTCTCCTGTCTCTTTCTAAATTTACCGTGGTTACAAAATATAGCGTATAAAATAACCAAAAAGTTTTATCTTAGATTTTTAACCATCAAAGAATCATGAACAACAACAAAGCAAAGAGAGGAAAGACTTTTCGCAAAGGAAAGAACTCCAATTTGTTACACTTAAAAGATATACAGATAAACATGGATCTAAGGAACGTTCCTACTTACTTTAATATTTATATGAAACCAGAGCTTAAGGTTTTTTATTTGCTATTCTTACAACTGGCATCCGAGCGGATAATGATGCTTGTCACGATTAACATATTCATCTAAGTAATGGTATTACGATTAAGATTGTGTCCTTGTCTTCCTAGTAAATCAAGGGAAGCAAGAAGGTTAAATAAAAAATATCAAGTACACAAAATACAATCATGTTGAACAATAGGAAAAAATTTGCATTTACAAATTCTTCGTGGGTTATTTATCTAGAAAAGAAAGTATTTACGTTGAAGTGTATCATTTATATTATTTATCTAAGAAAGTGTGTCAGTGTGTTATGGTCATTAGTCTTCCTTTTATTGTTTCAAAACAAGTTAAGTATGTTAAACAAACTATTGAAAAATTATTAGTTACTGTTTAATAAAAGGCGTTTAAGAAATTAAAGCGTGACCAGAAGATCATTTGTGTTAAAGTAAGTGGTGCTTCCTTTTATTGTTTTGAAAACTCTTTCACAGGATTCCAAAATTGGCTTATTATCATAAATTATATATATATATATATACCAATTTGCCAATATATTTTTAACTGTTAGTCTCACATTCTAAAATCTACCATAAGCACTATTTTTTTAAGAAATCATGTATTTAAGACGTATTTGATTAAATATTTATTGCTTGAAAAGCTTGTTAGTTATCGAAGTGGCACAGCTAAAAAAAAAATTAAACATTTAATTGTGCATTTCAATTGTTCATAGTTATGTGAAGTTATCAAATGACATGAATGGTTGTACCCCAACAATTGAAATCATTAATTATAATGCTAAATATATCACACAAAGGAGGACCATTATAACTAATGACATTAAGGAGATTTATTGATATACTTGGTAAATGTGATTGTATATCCGAAAATAACAAATATGTTGACCTAAGTATGACTAATTGTTTGTTAAAGCTTGTTTATATGCATTTAAGTATCACTCAAACGTGAACTTCAATACATAATGAAAATTTATTATTTGTTTGAATATATTAAAATTACCGAAAGCATTAACGTAAGAGGCTGATAATGTTTGCAACTTTTACTAATATTTTTGCTTTGGGTAATACATAGGTCAACTTTAACAGGCTAAACTATACAAATTGGTTCGAACAAATCTTGTTTTAACTAGGTGTTATGGATTTGGATTTAGCAGTAATTTTGGACGAAAAGCCCATAATCATTACTACGACCATTGTTGAAGTTGATAGGTCTTTTCACAAGGTTTAAGAGTGGTCAAACAAACTAAGCTTGAACTTAATGCAGATGAAGATTGCTAAAAATGTTAAGTCATCAATGCCTAAAACAGACAATATAAGGGATTTTATGATGGAGATGAAGGAGTATTCCCAATCGGACATAACCGACAAGTCCATTATGGGGGAACATGATAAATGAGCTGATGACCAAGAAGTCACAACCCATTCATGATCACGTGATAGGCTTGGAAAGTCTAAAAGCAAAATTGAAATTGATGGATATGGATGTAAGTGAGTCCTTGTTGGTTAAGTTTATCATTAACTCAATTCCTCTTAAGTTCAAGCGGTTCAAGGTGAATTACAACACTCTTAAGGAAAAATGGGACTTTCTGAAAATTAAGGGCATATTGGTTCAAACGGAAGGGCGTTTAAAGAAGATGAAGGAGTACTACATCCATCTAACATTTCATGACAGAGCTAGTAGTAGCAAAGATAAATTGTGTAAGAAGCACAAAAAAAGGACAAAGCCTATTAATGTCAATGGGGTCTAATCCATAAAGAGCTGAGGTGTTATTTCTGTAAGGAAACTAATCACTTCAAGAAAGATTGACTGAAAAGAAAGACATGGTTCGAAAATAAAATGTATAAACTATATTTCAGTATGATTCAAAGTAAATCTTATTGAAGTGCCTAATAATCTTGTGGTTAAATTCTGGTGTAACTACTCACGTGTCACATATTATATAAGAATTCCTTTCAATCCAACCTATAAACGAACTAAAAAGTTCCTCAATATGGCAAATCGAATGAAGGAACGAATAGAGGGAATTGGGACATATAGATTAATTTTGGACACTAGCTATCATTTGATTGTATAAAAAAATGCCTTTATGCTCCCATATGTGCTAGGATTCTAGTTTTTGTTGGAAATATGGATGATGTAGGATTTAACTTTAAGATTGGAAATGAGGTTTTTTCATTGTATAAACATAAATACTATTATAGTTATGGTACTTTAGTTGATTATTTATATCATTTCAATCTTGATGTTGATTTTATTGAATCTCTGTTTCATGTTGAACAAGAATAGGTAGTAAACATAGTGCACGTAATGAGTATTCTACTTTCTTGTGGCACCAAATTTTAGGTCACATATCTAAAGAAAAAAATTTAGGTTGGTAACAAATAAAATCTTACCTCAATTGGATTTTACTGTTTATGTGTATGAATTGCATTAAAGGCAAGAAAATGAGGTGCATACCAAGGAATCCAATGACAAGAAGCAATCATCTCTTTGAGTTGATACAATTTGACATATGTGGTCCATTTGACGTTTCAACTTAGGGCAATGAAAAATATTTTATCGCCTTTATTAATGACTTCTCATGATATTATTACCTATATCTATTGAATGAAACGTCTCAGTCAGTAGACATCCTCGAGGTGTTTATTAATAAGGTGAAAAGGTTGTTAGACAAAGAACTAAAAGTAATAAGGTTCAACAGAGGTGGTGAATATTATGGTAAGTTTGATGAAAATGGAAAATACCTAAGTCTATTTATGAACTTTATTAAACTTTAGGGCATATGTACATAATATACAATGACCAACATACCATAATAAAATGGTGTAACTGAAAGACAAAATCTACCCTTATAGATATATTAGTAGTATGTAAAGTTATAGTGCTATACATTTATCCTTATAGATGCATGCATTAAAGAATAACGTATATCTGCTTAATAGAGTTCCTGGTAAGGTAATTCCTGAGACTCCTTATGAATTATGGACAGGGTGGAAACCCATTTTGAGACAGTTTCACATTTAGTATTGCCTAACAGAAGTAAACTTATATAATCGCTTAATACTAGGATCATTAATGGTTACTTCTTTGACTATCCTAAAAATTTAAATAGGTATAGATCTTATTATCCTAAGCACAATATAAGAATAGTTGAGTATGATAATACTCGTTTTGTTGAGAATGGCTAATTTAGTGGGAGTTGGGAACAACAAAAGGCAATTATTTAAGAGATTTGAATAAAACTCCTACACCCATTATTTCTCCTGAGATTGTTATTCCTCTTGTTGTATTATAGTTACACATGTTGGGATGCAAATCAATATTCAAAACCTACAAGATGAACATATAGGTAAAGAACCAACTAACAATGTGTAAGTCACAAATGCGCAAGTGGTAGACGAGCCACAAGAAATAGTATTACGAAGGCTTGTCAGGTAGAAAATACCATCTATTTTAGACAACTATATAGTTTACTCATTGAACATAAATTCGACTTGAGCATTAATGAGGATTTAGTGTCGTTCAAACAAGTCAAAGAATGTAGAAATTCATAAAAGTGGTCTAATGTTATAAATGAAGAATCAAGGAAATGACAACAATATTTAGGAGCTAGTTGAGTAACATAAAAATTCAAAGCTATTAGATTGTAAATAAGTCTTTAAGACCAAATGATGCTTGAAAGACAACATCAAAAGAGACAGAGCCAGACTTGTCGCTAAAGGTTACATTTAAAAGATGGAATTGATTATAAAGAGACCTTTTCTTAATTTAAACAAAATACTTTTTAAAGATTGTTATAGATTTAATGGCTCATTATAATCTAGAGCTTTACTAAATTGACGTAAAGACCATCTTTTCAAATGGTGAATTGGAAGAATATCGACCAACTGGAGGGGTTCTTGATCACATAAAAGCAAAACTTAGTGTGTAAGTTAAAGAATATGGAATGAAACAAGCTTCCTAATAATAGTATCTTAAGTTTAATGATACCATTACATCATATAGTTTTGTAAAGAATACGGTTGATCGATGTATATATATGAAGTTTAGTGGGAGCCAGTTCATTATTTTGGTCTTATATGTTGATGTTATCTTACTTGCTACTAATGATATTGGCCTGTTACATAATATAAAAAAGTTTATCTCTAAGAACTTTGAAATGAAATATATGGGTGAGCCACTTTATGTTATAAGAATAGAAAAATTGTGTAACAGATCATAAGGACTGTTAGGATTGTCTCAAAAAAGTTATATCAATAAAGTGTTAAAGAGATTCATAATGAAAAAAATTCTCCATATAAATAGGTCCAATTTAGAAAAGGGACAATTTTAGTAAAATGCAATGTTCTAAGAATAATTTGGAATGGAAGGCAATGAAATATATTCCCTATAACTTAGTGTTTGGGAGCTTGATATATGTTCAAACATGCATTTAATTAGATATTAGTTTTATTGTTGGAATGTTAGGTTGATATTAAAGTAAACTAAAATGGACCACTGAATATTTACAAAGAAAGTCCTTAGATACTTATAAGGCTCCAGAGATTACATGCTCATGTATAGAAGGTTAAATCACCTAAAAGTGGTTGGTTACACAGATTCAGACTATGCTGGTTGTATGGTCATGAGAAAATCCACGTTCGGTTACATGTTCCTATTAGTTAAAGTAGTTTCATGGAAGAGCAGAAAACAATCTGCCATTGTTACTTCCACTATGGAGGCTAAATTTGTGGGATGCTTTAAGGCCACTATTCATGTATTATGGTTACAAAATTTTATCCTGAAGCTTGGTATTTTTGACAGTATATCAAGGCTACTAAGAATTTATTGTGATAATTTCACACTCATCTTCTTCTCTAAGAATGACAAGTACTCATTTGGAGAAAAATTCTTGGATTTGAAGTACTTGTCTATTTAGAAAAAGTGCAAAAACAAAAAGTATTGATTCAACATATTAGTACCGACTTAATGATAGCAGATCCATTAACTAAAGGATTCCCACCTAAAATATTTCTTGATCATATTAAAATGATGGGCATTATGGAGGAGTCCTTGTTAACTTCATAGTGTTATATGTATATATATACACATAGCTGACTTACTCATTTTGTGATGACATTTGTGAATTCAATTAAAGTTGTGTTTTTGTTTATTTTCTTGTTGTCCATATTATATTGTATATATGTTTTATTTTGATGTGTGATAGGCTATGTCTTTTGAAAGACAATAAAATTGAGGATTATAATGTTCCTCAATTAAAGTTATCCTGAGTTACGTAGGTTATATGATATATGGAAGGAATCAATTATTAAATTACTTATAATTGTTATGATATGATCAGTTCAATTTAGTTAAATATGTTGACTTGATAAAATCAATGTATAGAATACGTTCATAGTTTGTTATTAAATTATCAAGTCATTACATAGGCTAAGTGGGAGATTGTTATATTATTTTTAATAATCTATAATGGCTCATGTCACTTGTTGGGTTGGTTTTAGTGAAATGGGTCTAATATGATGGTTACTAGACTAAAAGATGTTAGATTCATATGGTTTATAAACCCTTGCCCCTTTATTTTTAAATTTATGATGGTACCAAAGATAAGATAGAAAATAACCATAAGTTTTACCATAGATTCTTGACCATTAAAGAATTATGAACAACAACAATGTAGAGAGGAAAAAAAACTTTAACAAAGAAAAGGACTCTAGGTTGTTACACGTAAAGCTATATAAATAGATATGGATCAACGTACATTCCTATTAATTTTATTGTTTATATGAAATTATAACTAAAGGTTTTCTATTTACTATTTTTACATCCAAATGTTGATACCTATTAAAAGAAACCATTTGTTTCTTTTGGTCTCAAGCTTTATTCTTTCTTGTTAGCTCTTGCATCTAAAAAGATAAGTAATCTTAAATGTTGTTTTTTTTAATCTATGCCCTGTAACCAATTAGTTGGTTGTAATTTAGTGTCATAATTATTTAAATATATTATTTATCTTATACATATTTATATGCATATGATAAATTCCAAAGGATAAATATATATTGCAAATAAAATTATGATGAATTCATTATTATGAGATTCATATGAAATTTATATATTATCTTTAAATTGTTCATAGTTATTGTTATATTGAGACTCGACATTGATAGAGTGTAAAAAGATTAGTATACATTAAGTTTCTTTCTTATGAACAAAGCATTCAATTTTATAGAGATACTTAAATAAATGTATGAGTGCTTTTTAAAGAATAAATTCACTAAAATGACCCCATATGAGAATTCCATTTGAAACATTACTTATATGTATATGAAAATTCTAATTGTGATGATTGTACAAGTAATCCTCTGACTTGAGATTTCTAAAGTATCTCATATAAGGATTATTATGTTTTGAAACTGCTTAAAACATATTGTAATCATAAGTAGCTAAGTCGGTAATCATTGGATATAATATAAACTATACGAAGGTAATTGAGTGATCAATATATAATTCATCATTCTAAAGTAATTAGGGAGAATGTTCTCTTGTTAAGTTGTCATTTTGTGCTTATTTTGTATTTAATTCTCTTTAATGTGTGGAAATTATTATCCAAAATTAATGGAATTATCTATTAATTGTTCTCAGGTGATTTTCAACACTTTAGAGATAGAATTGAATCAAAAAGATGTAAAATAAACAAAGAAAATCTAAAAATTCCAGATTGACATCAAATTCAATGACTAAGCATGGGCACATGCAAGGAGACAAATAATCTACAGATCTATTTTCAAATTCAAATCCGAGATTTTCATAATCTTTGAAGATCAGATTGTTATCTTATCAATGGAAATCTGCAACTTGAAATGGGGATAAGGGTTATCTGTTGAAGATCACAAGAAGGATAGAGAAGAGGGATCAAAAAAGCTTAAAAGGGGAGAGAATTTACTATTCACACAACTTTAGTTTAGGATAGTTTTCTGCAAATTTTCAGTAGTAGTTCTACGTTTCTACATTCTTTTTGTTAGCTTTAGATTAGCCTAGTTTTAGAATTTTCTGTAGTAATTTTCTTTGAGTTTAGTTTAGTTCAGTTCAGTTTACATTTCTGCACTTTTCTTCTAGGGATTTTCGTATTCTTTAGGAAAAGACCAGGGATGGAGACTATGTGTTTTGTTATTTCTTTGATTTTTTATTCTTTTATGAGTAGATTCTTGGTTGAGGGAAACCATGTTATCATTTATTATGTGTGAGATGTTCCAATAAAGTTTGTTTTGTTGATGAATATTGAATGCCTTCCGAATTGCTTTTATGATTGAATTGGTTGATTTCTAGGATACGTAGCTAGGAATCGATTCGTTTAATAGCCAAATTAGTAAAATATGACGTTCAGTTTTGCTAATCACAAGTGGCAATTAAGATTATCATCTTTACGTTAGAGTTGGAAATTCTAAGAAAATACTCATATGGATTAAATGCATGTCATACATGGGTTATCTTGTTCATTGGTGTCTTAGTTATTAAAGCTATTATTCAATTGAACCTATGATCATATCTGGTTGTTGATTAATAAGAATGCTTAGAATACATGTTTCTATTCATTTACACTTAAGAGAAGACATACCCCAATGAATGATGATTAATGAATTGAATTTTATATCAAGGATCCATTTTAGTGTGATAACATCGGTAACCCGAAACCAAGGTTTTTCCATTAAATTTTCAGATCCAATTACTTTTGTTAATTTCAGATTTTTGTTATTTCTACATTCTTAATTTACGTGAATTGTAATCCCCATCGTTACTTTGTTTTAGTTTTAAACTCGTTAACCTTGAACGTTAAAAATTTATCGTGAGAACGATCCCTACTTTTCATTACTACATTATTTTGTATTGACGAAAGTTGATTTCTTTTTAAATTTGGTTACAGACGACAACAGTACCATCTCTTATTCTCGATTACTATTGATTTAAAAATTCCTTTCGTTAAGGTGGAATGTCATTTTGAGAATAGTTTTAAAACATCATTAATTGAATCAATTACTAATGATTGAATACTAATATGATTGTACTCAAATAGAATAGACATTATTCTCATACTTTATGTCTAGTCAAAACATTATATAATGATAGAGTTTAATTATATAAAAAAATCATACACGAAAAGGTTACTCTAAACCACTTTGACATTCATAAATATTTAGGTGATCATGATGTGTCATTAGACGTCATTCCTAATCTATGGATATAAATTGTTATATTAAAAAATTAAAGAGATTAATTTATAAAATCCTAAATATGATTTATAGTTACAATTTATATACATTTCCAATATATTTAGGAATCTAATGAGTCATGCACAAAGAATGGGTAGAAGAGAGAAAAAGTGTTTTAATCAAGTTGAACTTGATTATAAAGTTTGAGAAATTTTATGATTAAACATGAGATATTTAATAAATAAGGACCAGTATAAAATACTAAATCTTATTTGAGTCTAATTGATATTTAATTAGAATTATTAATTAAAGTTTATAAATAAGAATTTTATTTCAATTAAATTGTTAAAAGGTTCAAATCATATTATAAATAGGATTAAGCTCCAAGGAAGTTAATTAACACTCGGCTAGCCCTCTTTACAACATATTTAAAGTTCTTTGAATTGCTAGGTTTTATATGTATGATATTATTACATATAATTTTGTATTTGATGAGACTATTAAAAATGAAATCTCTCATTGAAATATTAAATATACGTTGAGAACGTGATTGTTGCCTTATATTATTTAAAAATAAAATCAGAGTTATGTTTATTGAAAAGCTTGTTGAGCGACTCAAAGCCTTTTAGTTCAAATTTGTTTTATCTTAAATTAATGGGTTCTACTTAACTAAATTTATATGATTTGGATGAGTGACTCATGATCATATAAATTTAGAATCAAGGTTAGGAATAACGTGATTTATTTTGGAAAAAAGTTAGCATCTAGCTAATTTAGGATTCCCATGATATGTGATTAATAAGGATGTTATCTTGATTAATTTAGTTTTAGTTAGTTTGTTGAGTGACTCAAAATTAGCTAAATTTCAGTCCACTACATAGTTTAGAGTAATCTTTCTGAATATTAGTGAGGACTATTATTTTGAATAAATTAATGACAGTAACCAAATGTATAATTAAATTAATGATCTTATTTGATAGTCATGACATATAACCAATACTTATTTTTATTACATTTATATTTTTTTGAGTAGAAATTACCTTTGTTTAGTATAGATGATAATAATTGTTAATGAATCAAGTTTCTTGGACACAATTCAGGATTGGAATTATATTTATAGAAAAATGTGTATTTATATTATACAAGTTTGCTATTAATCCCTATACTAATAGAGGACGTGGTGTTAAATTTGTAAAGATATGTCAAAAATTATACGGATGACAAAATGTAATGATAATTTAAGTTGACTTATATTTCATAAACTTTAATGACAACATGTAAGATGTATTTCAGCACTATAATAGCACAATGCAGAAGGTTGTATAAAGTAAACCTGAAAGATATAATAACTTGATGGAATTATTCCACTCAAATTTAGCATTCTAAAATCATAAATATGGAATACAATTGATGGCATTGGCTTAGATATGATAATATAGTTGTAATTAGAAAATAAATGGAATATTGCTTTAAATTTTTGAAAATTTCAAATTCTTTAAATCTAAATATAATATTGAACCATTTCGATACAGATATAAAATTTACAGTTATGTATAGGTAATGAGATTCTCTAATGAATATCTCTATAACTAAAATCCATATTGAAAGTATCTCATTTTACTGTTTAGGATGGAATGAGATGTAATATGAAAACTTCCACTTCTATCTCATTCTATTCTATTTCATTTTAAACCCTCATCTCAAATGATAGAATAATTTTTCATTTCATTAATAAACTCCAACCAAACATAACTTAAGGGCCTTACTCCATGAAGCTCCAGTTCAACAAGCTAATTCATAGAAAGTATAATGGAGTTGCTTTTCTTGGAATACTTGCGAAGTCTTTTTCTTTCGGAAAATGTTAAGTTTAGATATCCATAACGGTATCTCTACTGAATCATGGCTTTTCAATTTCTAGCAAATTTTGCAAACCATTGTTTACGTGGAAAGTAAGAATATGCAAGGTTTTGTCTTACCTGATTTTTTCTTCTCTAATGCCAAGGATAATGCTAAAATTAATTAATGCAAATCGTTAATTGAACTCGTATATAGAGAATAGAGAATTCATTTCTAATTCTTTTGAACTTGGTAGTCAAATTCAACTTGTTCTCTGGTTGAAATCCCAAAGCACTTCCCATCTAAAAAATTTGAATAACCAACAAAGTTGTTTGACCATGCCCATAGGCATTATTTTATGACTTTATTAAAACCGTGGTTGTGCCAAATAATAATTTGCTTCTTGTAAGTCCAGAGAATAGGGGGTTTGAAATAGATTCAAGATTAACAATGCTAATAGTAGTCCTTGTTCTTGATTTCATTTCTTTCCTGCTAGCTCTTACAGCTGAGCAGATGAGAACCAATGTTAAGTATTTTGTCTAATCTTCATCAGTTTCCTTATCCAAGATTGAGTTTCAGATCCAGAATGTCTCTCTGATCATTGCATATTTGGTTTCTGTTGAAACATAAGAGTGGGAGTTTGTCCCACTTTGGAAAAAGAGAGGAAAGAAGACCAACATATAAGTCTAGTGAACTACTCCACCTATCACCAATTGATTTTAGGATGGAACCTCACTTGAGCTTGTATGTGGTCTAGCTTTCCTTCTTGTGTGAGCCTGTAGGCCCATTGTGAATTCTAACACGGTATCAGAGCAGGTTGCCCTTATGTTAGTCGTTAACACCTCGAAATAAGAGATTATGTCACGTGTTAGACCCACACGTGAGGGGGGTGTTGGGACCCGTTTTCGAGACCCAACTTCTTAACCAACGAAACATATCATACGATCATACCTTAGCTAACATCGC
>JANKYE010000225.1:40532964-40544744 GCA_032467995.1 Erythroxylum dillonii
TGGAAGGCCTATGTCCCTTTTGTCAATCTAGTGAGGAAGATGAACTTTATGTTCTGGTTTATTGTGATTTTGCACGGGCTTATTGGCTGTCCTCTGCAGTTGGGTTTCGTTTCAGCCACTGTATACGGTTTCGTGATTGTTTTGCGAGCATGCTGAACGTGCTCCGTGGCACTGATGTGCAGCTGCTAGTGGTGACATTATGGGCGATTTGAGAGGCCCGAAATGCCTTATTGTGGAACGACAAGCGCCAGACCCCGCTACAGGTTGCTCGACAGGCGCTTCATTTCCTCGATAGTTGGCTACAAGCTAACTCCACTACCCCCCTTCTGCTGTATCTTTCCCTCCAGCGAAATGGTCTAAACTCCCCCCCGGTTTTCTCAAACTGAATGTTGATGGTGCACTTTTTTGATGGTATTTTTGCTGGTTTGGGTAGTGTTGTGCGTGACTCCTGTGGCTCTTTTGTTAGCGCTATACAGGTGGCTGTCCCTGGTTCCTATGATGCCAGAACTGTTGAGGTTATGGCTATTCGGGAAGCCTTGAGTTGGATTAAAGCTATCGGGTGGTCGCATGTTTGTTTGGAGTCAGATGCCCAATCTTGTGTTCGGGCTATTTTTGAACCTTTTTATATGGATGACTCTGCTTTTGGCCTGCTTGTTTCGGACTGTAAATCCCTTCTCATTCAGGTTAAGGATGTGCGATTAGTCTTTGTTCGTCGGTCTGCGAATGGAATAGCTCATAGGCTTGCTAGGGTTGTTTCCATCTCGATGGACAGGGTGGTTTGGTCCCAGCGACCGCCTCTGTGTATTTATGACTCTATTCAGCGTGAAAGCCGATAATAGTTCTTACCATTTCTCGTCGAAAAAAAAAAAAAAAAAGAAGCTATAATCTGTACTTTTTCTCTTCCCTTTCGAGATTGAAGACTCGCCGTCTAGCACAAATATGTAATATCTTTCCTTCTTGTATCTCCGAGCGTTACTCGATACATACGCACTTCCTATGTTATTCATGAATTTGTAAGTTAAAAAAATTATCAACCCGAACGGCAGCTATGGACCCGCACGTCCTTGGACTCTTCTCTAAAAGTGTTATATAATACCTCACCTATTCACAACACCAGCATCACCGCCCTTCCCCTTCCAAGTTCTAAATCTCACGTCTCATACCTTTTTACTCCAAACTCATTTTCTGGTTCTTGCATGGCAGTGAACTTGCTTTTGCCCGTTGTATCTGACCTCTGTCTAGGCAAGCCTGCGCTGAGGTCTCTTCCACTCTCCGCCACCATCGCCGACTCTCTCTTCGCTCTCAAAAACTCCGACGACAACTTCTTGAGCGTCTGGAGCTGCGATCACTCGACAAACACAACTTCTACTGTGGACCTGAATGATGGATTTGATGATCACGATGCGTGTCGATGTGTTGGAAAAGTGTGCATGGTGGATGTGATTTGCTATCTTTGCAAAGAGGACAACTTGTTGTCACCTTCCTCTGCTCTGAAGGCACCTGTCTCTGTGCTCCTCCCTAAGACTCCTGGAGTTATAGTGCATGTGGAGCCATCTTCAAGGTATTGATCACACCAAATTTCCGGATTTTCACCATCTTAAACTTCAGCTTTTCAAAATTTTTTAATTCAAAAGCTTATCTTTATCTTTTGATCTCGGTCTTTTTATTTGAAATGACAACATCACTGCTTGTTTAATTCTTACTTTCTTGACCCCCGAAATTCCTGCATACTTCCAAATATCTCTGTAACCCTCGATCTTAATCTCGATTTTCATATTTTTCAAACAAAAAAGTCTGTAGAAATAAACATTTGGGCATCAATCGAACCTATGTACGAGAAATGAACACCAACTTCCAATAAAGTTCCAATCTTTATTGCTTCTGTTCCTTGCAAATGAACTGACAATTGATAATTACTATTTTCAGTTTAGTAGAGGCAATTGATCTGATCCTCCAAGGAGCTCAAAACCTGGTGGTACCAATAAAGACCAAGCTCAGTTCAAGAAGAAAGCAAGTCCAAAAACTCACTTTACCAAGAAACAACCCCACAACAATTCACAAAAACGGCCGTGAATTTTGCTGGCTAACACAAGAGGACATAGTTCGATTCCTCCTCGGCTCCATAGGACTATTCTCTCCGCTTCCTGCGTTCTCAATAGATAGTCTTGGCATTATCAATCCTAACACCATTACCACTGAGTACGACTCCTCTGCATCAGCTGCAATTGCATCAGTAGCTCGCTCTCTCGTCGACCAAACTTCGGTGGCAGTGGTCGACGAGGGAGTATTGATCGGAGAGCTCTCACCCCACACGTTAGCTTGCTGTGACGAGACGGTAGCTGCAGCAATCGCCACCCTTTCCTCTGGCGACCTTATGGCCTACATTGACTGCGGTGGCCCTCCGGAGGACCTTGTTAAGGTCGTCATCGAGAGGCTCAAAGAAAAAGGATTGGATTTAATGCTTGGACAGTTTGTAAATTCTGCCTCTTCAATGAATCCTTCGTGCATGCCATTGACGTCGTCCTCGGATGAGGAATCGCCGGTGGCTACATTGAGAAGCCGGTCACTGAAGTACAGTAGGTTCATTAGTTACTCGGCTAGGATGGCGCGAAGTGCTGAGGCAATAGTGTGTCATCCAGAGAGCTCACTAGTGGCAGTAATGATTCAGGCAATTGCACACAGAGTTAATTACGTATGGGTTACCGAGGGTGATGGAAGCTTGGTTGGAATTGTCACATTCTCTACAATGTTAAAAGTTTTCAGGGAAAGCTTAAAATCTATTGCCTAAAACAGATGATGAGCTTTTTGTAGTAAAGTGTTGGTCCTCTTTATCTTCATCGTTTAGTCTTAAATTGAGATTGGATCAAGTAGCCATTTTGTGTAGTTAATCATAAACCAATCTGGTACTTCAATTTGATCTTCGCAAGTGTTTTGCAGGTTTTCTATTGTGTGTGCGCGTCTGTGTTTCTGTTTATTTTCCTGCTTAATTATTAAACGCCAAGAAGGCAGGGATACACATATCTGATTCTTGTCTCCATATCCTTAATTAAGGCACTTGCCTTTGCAAGTCAAAGGTTTGCTCATGTCGTGTCATGTGTGGAAATCTTGGCATTAGGTTGTTGTAGTTAACCAAAGGCATGTGACTTGTACAGCCTGCGCAATTTCTGATATCCTTCCCCATTGACAGCTCACAGCAGTACTTATAGAGCGAATCCTAGAAATATCCCTCTCTCGCAGTTAACCACTTCCAGCTTGCTTGGAAACTTCTTTAGTTCCTTGGATCCAATACAGATTCTTTAATCCTCTTGAAAGGCGATTCTCTGGAAAATAGAGGAAGGTTCGCAGGGGATGGAGAAGGAGGGCAGAAGAGGCTTGCTCATAAACAGCCCATGCTGGAGCATTTCAATTTCAGGGCGGCAACTGTACGATGGATGTCATTAGAAGACAAAAATAGTGGAGTTGTCCAAGTAAAAGTGAAAGTGTGTGGTTAGTGTAAATCATGCGGTATAATGATTTGCTTATCTAACTAATTGTCTTTTATCTTTAATACATAATAAAACTCTGTTTTAAATAAAGAAACAGTTCCCCAATTAACTTTTTGTACGAATTTTACTGGTCCTTTCACTCGCTTTATTGAAAGATAGAACCAAACGCCAGCAAAATAGACATCATGATATACACAATCCCACTTCTGTATATTGGTATTGTGTTAATATTAAACATATCCAGTTGCCAAGGACTAAATTTTGCAGGGATGATGGTATGTTTGACCGAAAGACAGGATCACTAAAACTTGGAATCAGATGTCTCTATCCAAACCAAATTAAATCAGATTACCTGAACTATGCTATAAACCTACATGGCAGAAGAAGATTTGTTTGCTCTCCCAAAAGGACGAATTTTTCAATGAGCATTAGGCATCAAGATGATTGGTGAGCTCAGGTTTCAACGTTATGAACAAGTGTTTAGAGATTCAGAAACACAATTACAGGAATTCCGATTTCAACATGATTTTTGACAGATATGGAGTTATGGAACATTAGGGATATAATAGACTGTTGTTTGTTTTCCTATTATGTCCGGTCTCCTTGCAGTTCACCTATAAGTTTGGACAACAAACCTGGTTTAACGAGTGAGATTGACCATAGTGTCATCCTGCACGAAACTGAAATCCCTTTGGTAGATATTGTGTCAATCTCATTTAGTTACCACTTGGAACTTGATTTAGAAGAGGAATCCTACATTGTACAAAAGGGACAGTCTCAAGAATAGTATGCAATAATTTCTGCAGCCATTTTAAGCAAACGTTTGCAAATTTCAAGCAAAACATCCAACCCTATTGTGGTGATCTTAAATTGTATGATCACTTCTGGTGGATGTGTTACAGTTTTGAAAGAGACAGGAAACAGAAACATGGGGTACCTTTCATAGCAGCTGGAAGGGGTCTTCTTTAATCACATTGTATTAAGACTCCTTGGGCTGGTGTATCTTTGTATTTTTGCAAAATAGAGAAGCAAGCATATTATCATGTCTTTTTCCTTACAAACAGAGAGAGGACGACCGATAATTTTCTTTGGTGTCTAGTGCATATGCTGTTTGCATAACGACTACAAATCCACAAAAAGAGAGTCCAGATTTCCCACCATTTCTTACCAACCAAACATTAAAGGAAAATAATTTCATTGTAATAACTATTCGGAACAGGGTCAATCTTGGTCTAAAACCATGTAAAGAGCACAGCGTAATTACCGTATCTCCTCACTCATCACAATTTTGATGAGCACAGGGTGGTCTCGAAATTGGCGAATGCTTGTTTAAGACACAAGTCATGTTGCAGTTAATTTGTATGGCACATAATCACTTTTATGAAAAACAAAGTTGGCCTAATGTTTTACCTCACAGAGAATAGAATTGTAGACTTCCCCGTTCCAAAGTGACTACATAAACCAAAAGATGCTTAGCCTCTTGGCTATGGCTCAAGTTAATGAGTACTGCTTCGTTTTTATACAGTTTCAGGATTATCCAGTACCTAAATGTACAAGAGTGATGATCTTAAGAGGAAAATAAGCCAATACGTCTCACTAAAAGTCGTTGGCTGTGCAAATATGATTTGACCATTCCAAGGAGAAATAACAGCAATGAAACAATTGGAAGAGCAACATATGAATTGAATCCATCAACTCCAAGCAGTTAAATGTCTTCACAACAAAGCTCCCAATCACAAGGGAATAATGTCATTTGCTGAAGCTGCAGGCGCCAACTTTAACTTATGTACTCAATTACAGTTACACATATCCTGAAAAATAGAAACTCTACTTACTCGCTAGAGGAAAAAAGATCGTAAGCCTTACATAGAACATATTGCAGAAAGCCAGTTACTTAGTACCAGCAACAAGGGCTGTCTCATTGCCCGTTTTCCCGACAAAAATTTCAGTTGGTTCAAGGCATGTTCTATGTGTGTCATGCCCAAGTTGTGCTCTTTCATTATCACCAAATCCAAATATCCGGCCTTGGTTAGTAATGGCAACGGTATGATAGAGACCGGTGCTGATCTGAGAAACAGTGTGGGGCCTTAAGGAATCAAGGATTCTAGGTCTCAGCACTTTGTCAGATACTCCCCTATCCAGAAACCCAAGGCTGCCAAAACCCATCCACCCAAAGCCGTAAACAGCTCCACCATCAACCAAAACAAAGGATTTTCTTTTTCTTGCACAAACCTATGCAAAGGAGAAATCATTCGTGAGCCTCACTGTTGTCAAGCTTTCAACTATGGTGAAAAGTTGCATACACATTATTGTGTACAAATTCACACGTAACAAGCAGAAAAAGGAATACGATAGCATGCTTTGTTTTATTCAGCAACTACAATCCACTGTTCAGCTTAAAAAGAAGACTGATTGCAGCCTCAAGGTATCTATTTCTGTCCATGAAAAAGTACACATAAATGAGGAAAAACTGATGCTTAAACTCCCAATAACAACAATCCATGTGCAATTCTACCATAACAGGCTGTAAATGCAGATAAAATGAAGAACATAATGTTACTCAACTGACAATCACACGATATGAGGGGAGCCTTTCTCATTGAAATGCCAAGTTATCAACTGATACACCTCTTTTTTCCACTCTGAACAACCTATGAAACTAAAAAATGTCGCACTCTTGGGAGTTAAAACTTAAAACATACTATTGTGGGGAAGTACACAATTATATTCAGGGAAATAAAGGTAAGTATATCCGCTATTATATGAAATGATCAAAGGCAAAATCAAACATAATCAAAGATTGTAAGGATTTCCAATCTTCTTGGGCATATAGGCAAAAACACTCACCTATAGCTTCAAAATTTGATGTAATAAGTGATGTGCAAAGATTTCAATGCTTTAGGAAACAGAATATCCACCAGAATAAGAACATCTAGGAAATAAAAATGGTTTTTATTTTTTTATTTTTTTTGAAGATTGTGCAATTATTTTGTTAAAGTATTTCATATTTTCAGTACACATAGAATATAGAAAAGGAATTATTAGAAAATCTACCAAGGATGTAAATATATTCACATTTTGAGGAATTATGAACTAAAATTAAGAGCTTCTCATTAAAAATGCTTTCTAACTAATTTTCATTTAAAACACCACTAGTTATGCAGTTCATGTTATCGTGAATTGGATATGGCTTCTTGCTATATCTATTATATGTATATAATATTCAAGCAAGGAAAATCAAGAAAATACAATTGATTTTTCAAACAGGAAAAACATAACCCAACCTGCACACAGAGGCAGTTCTTAAGGCTGCTCAAGAGTCCAGGGAGGGTCTTGTCAATCTCATCTCCATGTCCTAATGCTCCACAATAACCTTTTCCCCAAGTGTATACCTACAATCGACATGACATAAAGTTGGTCAAAGATAGCACAAGAATTAAGAACCAAGAATCAAATTTTGAAGCACAAATTTATAGCGAGTGCAGAGACTCACAAATCCACTAGAATCCAGTGCCACGGCATGCTCATCCCCAGCAGAGACACGGACAACATGGATACCCTTCCTTATGAATGTTTGGATAGCACGTGGCTGGAACTCATCATGCTGCTCTCCATGGCCAAGACAGAAATTAGAGCCAGAACCAAATGAGTAAACCACACCATTACCAGTGACAGCCAGAACATAACTGGGCCCGGCAGCAACTTGGACCACAGAGCCAATTCCCTCAAGCAGTTCAATGATAGTGGGTGTTGGTCTGTCTACTGTATCACCGTGACCAAGCTGCCCGTGTGCGTTGGTTCCACAAGTGTAGACATGGCCTTGTCTTGTGAGAAAAACTGTAAAGTTAAGGCCAGCAGCAACCTGAAAAATTGCCAGGCTTAGCAATGATAATTTGGAGGAAAGTACAAACAACAGAATGTCAAGTCCACACCAAAGAATAAAAAATCAAGACGGATGGTGCACATTGTCACTATTACTCCTGAGCCACATTATTCAGCAACAATATCCACTACCTATTACCACACTAGATACTTACCTGCTTGCAAAAAATTCCCTTCAATGACTCTACAATTCTAGGCCTAAATATGGGGCGGCCAATATCTCTATGACCACAACAAAACGATGAATTATCCCCACACGTGAAAACCTGCACTGACAATTGAAAGATTAAGTTGATAATAACATCCATTTTCAAAAACAGAACACATAATCAAATTTCTATGCTGCAGAAGTTAGGAATACAGCAGAAAAACCTGACTTTTTCATTACACTGTGGCGATCATCCGAGAAACTTAATTTTTCTAGTCGATTCTAGCAGAACAAGGTATCAAGAGATTCAAGACATACAATGTAAAGATAACAAGATATTGCTTATGTAGTAGTCGCATCTTAGCATAAGGGCCCAACAAGTAAGGAACCAGCATGGCCCATCTTTGCTCGTTAAAGAAATAAATGAAGTCATGAATAATACTTTTGCGGCTTGTAAGTTTTAAGCGGAATCAAGTATTGGTTCAGTCAAGCACAATTGTCTCAACAAACCTATATGCAGCTTGTTTATCACTAAATATCCACCTATGCTTATTCTTGGTCCCCAAGCAATATATTCTCAAAGCCTAACTCAGGAATAAATGCAGCAAAATGCATGACTAGGATATGCTATGAAGTTACAAACCTCTCCAGACTTCAAAACAAAAGCAGCATGATTCTGGGAAGCTGAGACTTGGACCACAGACGCAGAAAGTGGGAAATTAATGCGGGAGAAAGCCACTAGTTGTGTTATTTCAGGACCATGTCCAAGAACACCACACAAACTGGAACCACAAGAGTAAATGGATGAATTGCTAATCAGCAATGTGTGATACCTGCCAGTTGTAATCTGCATCTGTATATTCAACCAGCAATAGAAAAGAAAATTAACCTCTTAAGAAACATTGACTAAAACTTAAATAGAGGAAAAGCATGAAAAAGAAAGGTCATTGTCAGAAAAAACAATAAAAATACCGTTGCATGGGCAAGGAGGCCATCCTTTCAGCTAATAGCAGGTTCTATGCTCTCAAAGCTCCAGGTAAAATAGTTTATACAAATAGGTAGGTAGCACACTGATATGAGTGCATCATTTGCATAGAGCCCCAATAATGTGGTGAAAATGGCGTGTGATATTAGATATTGGATTTTAGATTCTTTTCCAAGTGAGTTTTCCCATTTAGTTCATAACAAAAAAGTAAAAGCTGCCAAAACTAGCCCTTATAATCAATGATCAGCAAGGAAAGTGCAAAGCTGTATGCTCATGGGTAAAAATTCTAGACTGACCACGGAAACAGCTAAAGATTAAAAAACTAAAAAGAACGAGGTAGAAGTATTTTTGTCATATCTAGAGTTTGTCTATCAACCAAAGTGTCAAAAAGATATAAATGTCAAGTCCAAAATCGACAGGTAACCAGATCAGTATTCATATGAGCACTAACTTCAAGAATGTGTATATACACTATTCATTCAGTATGTATAAGCATATGCGTACATTGCCTGCAGAAGTCTGAACTACTCCAGACGATTCCTCCAGTGACTGCAAGAATCTCAAAACTCTCTTCCATTTCCCTTCACACCGATCAATCAGCTGCTTCCGAGCATTCAACCCCATACCCTGATAAATACTATTTGACACGCATAGCTGAAACGCAGCAAAATCCACTAATGACCTGAATTTTTGAGAGTAAAAGCCATGGGGACCCCCAAAAGTCCTAGAAGTCAGCTCTAAACACACAAGATCAGTGGCACTTAGCCTGCTTGTCGTCAATATCTCTAAAAGCAGATGTGATGGCAATTCCTCAATTGAAAGCATCCTATATCTATCTGCCATTGTACCGATCCAACTTTTGACGTCAAGACTAAAAACCACAAGAACCTTTCACTCAAATAGATAACGGACGATTATGAAATTTTTGAGCGAAATCTCAGGCAGTGGAAGCAACATATAAAGAAGATAACATCAGACGGTAGGAAAATAGATGGAAAAGAGTACAATAAAAGTGACCCAGATGAGAAATTCACGGGTTTGAATTTTTGATTCGGTGAACGAAAACAAAACATCAGAAGGACGATTACACAACCCAACCAGGGACTAGTCTCTCAAAGCACAAAGGCTATACCTGCAAAATTCAGCAAATGAATCGAAGGATCTTTGAGATCAAAGTTTGTTGAATAAATAACAAGAAAAGGGCTTAATCATAAAAGCCAAAAGCTAGTGACAGTTACCTACCAACAAAATAAAAAGTGGCAAAGAAGTGAACTTTTCGGTGCTGATCCCGGCTGTTTTCTCAACCGAAATGCTGGGAATTTAGCTCAAAATTATTAGAAAAAAAAAACAAGTAAAAGTGGAAAGTGATAAACAGGAGGCAGAAAAGAAACGAGAGAGAGAGAGAGAGAGAGAGAGAGCAACTATGAGAAACGAGAAAAAGTTGGAAGCTTGAGATATGGAGTCTCTTAATAGCCACAATTACTTAGGTGTCAAGGCTTTGGATGTTAGGTCAAAGAAGAGGAGAAGAAAAAGTCAGTTGTCTCACATTCTGACTTCTTTCTTGTATGAATTTCATTCCTGTCCAATCCATTATCGACAGGTGTTACACGTCAGATTACAAGTTAAAGTTACGCGCGGTTGCCACCTACGAACGTGCGTTCAAAGAAAGAAAAATGCACGCGCTCTTATATTGACCCAAAAATTGAAGTAAAGTGTAAAACCACATTTTACAATAAATAAAAACATAAAACAACCTAGACAAAATTAGAAATTAATTACAAACTATATTTTTTTGTGAATTCATACAATATTTGTAAATATATAATGGTGTCGATGAAATGTTAAAATCTCTAAATCAATTAACTTTATTTTGAGTAATGTATCATTTTCATTATATAAAATAAGTTAAGAGTTCTTGTTTCTTTTTGTCTCAAATAATTAAATTAAAAATTGAAAATGATTATCTTAATTGAAGGATAATATTTTCTTTCAAAAGAATAACTGTAATTTAAGGATAATCATGTTTGAAGGAATACCTTTTAATAAATTTGAACTAATTTTTTATGCATTGAAATAGTGCATATAGCTTCCCTTTTATTTTAAAAAAAATTAAAAATTTAGGAATTCGTTTAATAAAATATAAGAGAATAAATATGTTATTAGAATGTGTTGTCTCATTATGAATATCATAATTTAAATTAGAATCTCTTCTTTAAGTTATCGAGGAATAGTTTTAATAAGATAAAATCGTATATTGAGATATAAAAGTTTGAATTATTAAATGATTAATCATATTTTACAATGGATAGTAGTCACACTTTAAAAGGATATTTAGTTATAATAATCACGACTATTAAGTCAATGTGTGTGTATGTATATATATATAATATTAAGGTTCTTAACTAAAACATAATGTCCCAAAATGAAAGATAAAAACTATAAAGATTGTTGGAACAATTTTTAAATAAGAAAAGTTGTGCAACCATGTATGGTCTTATAAGCATGGCAAATAAACAATGTTTTAAAAATTGAATTGAACGTTAAACCGATAAGATAAGAGGTTTCAAGTTTAAAAGGTTCAACTTATACCGTCATAAAATTAATTAAAGATTAATTAAAATTAAAGAATTTAAAATATGATTAAAAGGAATTTTCCTCGTAAATCCAAAAATTTGAAGTTTAATTGAAAAATATTGTTGAATGAAATTTAATTTAATTAATTAATAAATTCTTGTAAATCATAATAATTTAATTAATTTTCATTTGATAATATTTTTAATGAAACTTCAAAATTTTAATGGATAAGAACAATCTCTTTCAATTATATTTTAAATATTTAATTTTATTCAATCTTTAGCAGGTTTTATGATTGTCTAATATCGATTGAATCTTTTAAACCTTAAACCTCTTATCTTTCTAGTTTAACATTAAATCTGGTTTTTAAAACATTGTCCTAAAATGCACAAACTTTTGAGATTTTTCAATTTAGTACCCAAGTTTTTAAAAATTTCAATTGAGTAACCAACATTTATAAACCTTAACAATTCAATTCAAAACATTAGTTTTTATTGATGTGACTAGTAGAAGGATATATATGTAGCATTTAGTAGACATTCCACATCATTAAAAAATGACCTTTTGAATTGAGTTGTTAACATTTTCAAAGGTTGGTCACCTAATTTAAAATTTTAAAAATTTGGGCACTGAATTGAAAAATCTTAAAAGGTTAAACTATTATCCCTATTTGATACAGATGTAACTCACATATCCTACAATGCTT
>JANKYE010000225.1:40544844-40559224 GCA_032467995.1 Erythroxylum dillonii
TGGTTAGCACTTCTAGTTTTGATTTAGTCATAGTTTAGTTTATGTCACTATCTCACTCTCAAGTATTTGCTTTGTGTTGATTCCTTCAAGCTTAACACTTGATTCTTGCCTACATCACTATGAAAAAAAGGGTTGAACCCTATTCTTAGTTCCTTCCTTCTTGACTTCTAAGAATATGAGTTACTTGAATTTCTAGCAAAAAATCGTTTATGTTCCATTTTCAACTAAGTGCATTAGTTATTAGTAAATAATATTATTTTGGATACGTACATTAGTTATTTAGCTTGAATCATTTTATATTATTTTATAATTTTTAGCTTAAATATGTGACTACTTGCATCATTTTATATTATTTAGCTTGAATCATCTCACTGTCCTGCATTGGGATCATATCCAATCCTTTTTGTGTATTGTGGTGAAAGAATTTCACAACCATGAAATTGCGTAGGGGTGGACCACAAATCCTGACTAGGAATTGGAAAAATTTGAAATTCGTAAGCAACTTTAAATTTTTTTTTTACTATACATCAAGTCCATGTAATCTTCTAGTTTACCACCATCGTGTCTAATTACAGCATAAGCATGTTGATAAGGAATCCCACTTAAATCTCACCTCCTTTATATGCAAGTCATGTTGCCAAAATTCATATGCTCCACTTCAAACAATCTCCCACCGCTAAAGTATGACATCCAATTACTGAAAAGTTGTTTAAACTTTTCCAAGATTTTCGGATCCTATAATAAATAGATCCGTTAAGTTTCTCCACCCCTTCCTTTTTCTTATTAAATCTCTTCGTTGTTGCTCTTCTAATTATCTCAAGAATTGGGATGATTATTTTGTCCTTAATATCATTGATGTAAGCATTAAAGCTTTCATAATGATTGTTTAGCAACATGTCACATTTAAACTCTATGCTATGAGTGTGTTTGCACCTCTTGCAGGTTGGTATCTTGTCCAACTAGCCATGGATTGACTTGTCCGTACCTTTGCTTCATATGCATATTTAAGGAAAAAAAAGAAGTCCAACATGAGTTAAATAACTATATAAATTGAAGTTCAAGTGCTATACAAAATTAAACAATCATATACCTTTCAAATTCATTGATGATATATGCTTTAGCCACACTTCACTCTTTATTCTTTTTAACTTTTACATTCTTAAATTTGGCTTAAAGGTTAGTATAGATATGTCTTATGCAATATCTATGTTTAACACCAACCATATCAACATTGAATACATGTTCCAAACTTTGTTTCTATTAATCAATAAGATATGTTTACAATAAATGAACGTTTATAAGATAAAAAGAAAAATCAATAACACAAACTTACCTTTTGTCGATAGGAAATAAAAACCTAATGGCGGTCCTTCCAATATTTGTTGTGTTCTTGTAAACATTCAACAAACCATTTCCATGATACTTGATTCTCAATTCTAACCACAACCCACGTGATCGAAAACGTATTATTATTTTCATCCAATCCAATGGCTACCCATCATGCTTGCCATTTAAGTAACAATTGTCGTCACATATCGTAGATCTACAACCAGCCAAGAAATCCTTTCTACAAGAATATAAACATATATATATGAAATCAAAAGTATCTTGTGGATACTTGATTATAGAAGTATTACCCAAATTGTACTTCAATATAACTAACCTATAACTCCTCAAATCCTAAAGTTGCTTTCCCTTTTCACCCCCCAAAAGCTCCAATTTAAAGTTCTTCGCTATACATGCCTTATAGTTTGAAGTCTCAAGATTAAAGTCCCTTAAAAGTACACCCGTAAGCCCTATAACATCCCATATAGGACAATCTCTAAAATATGAGAGATATTTCTTTGCAATTCATATTTCCTTACATTTTTTTATTTTGGTATTATCTTCCACACTCATGGTTGGATTGAAATGTTTTAAAATGTTTTCTCATGTTATGATAGAGAAACTTGTATCCTTCACCCATTACCATTCTTACATACAATATTTAGTCTATAACTCTTATTCTTGATATATACATAGTCAAAACTCTTCTCAACAACATATTGCACTAGAACTTGTATAAATGTTTTCACTAAATCAAATAACATAATAACCTTTAAATCAATTGGCCTAAACATATCATTATGTACATTAAATTCTAAGAACTTAAGCATTCTTCTCCCTTCTTCACCTAAACTGGCATCCACACTCCTAAACTCATTAAAATGTTCATATACTGAATTTTTATCTATATCTGGTTTGTTATTTGTTAGGACTTCATCTACACCACTATAAACAACCTTTTTCACAACCTCTTCATTATCTCCCTCATCAAATATATCATCAGAATCTATTGAATTATAATCATCAAACCCACTAACTTCTCTTTCCTCACCCTCAAATGTTGGATCATCAAATTCACTAATTTTTCTTTCCTTACCCTAATTTGTGTCAGGCTATTTTACCTCCTTAGAAGTAGGCCTATCAACCTCAAAATCAACTCGTTCACCATCTTTCAAACTTACAATCTTTTAACTTTTTTTCAATTACATTAATCATTTCGATTATGTCATCCTCACTTCTTAAGTCTTTCATGCCATCATCAAAAAACTCATGAGGAAATTTGTAAATAAAAACTCTAACATCTCTATAGCCCAAGTCCCTTGCTATATATATGAATTGCAACATGAACAAATGATCCAGCTCTACTCCAAAATTATACACTTCTCCTGCTTTATAGTATATGGTTGGGGTAAATTTAGAAGTCACACCATGTCAAAATTGAAAATCAATCCTAGGGTCTGCCACATAAGAAAGACAAACAAACAAATAAGAATAATTTATGAAATATTTAGTTATGTCATTTAATTCCAAGAAACATAACATTTGTACCTTTCATAAAACTTTCAACTCCATCTCTTTCAGGGTTATTTCCCTAAAGCTTGACTTCATACTTTAACTCGTAAGCGTCAATGTTATGAAATAATGAAAATACTTACATACACAAATATATTTTATGAAGATCGAAATAATAAAATAGTCTACATACTTAAATATATTTTATGAAGCTTGAAATAATGGAAGAGCCCACATACGCAAACACACTAAGCATCTAACTGAAAGTAACCTTTATGTTTTACAAAATGTTGTTCTCTCCCTTTGATAATTATATCTTTATGTGACTATTTGTCCAAGCTAATTACTTCAAAAAAACAACAAATAATTGTACTGCCCAATAATCTACCAATGATAAGTATGTGTAATATTAATGACATATTAAGTTATAATAATTTTCATCTTTGTTTAGACATTTTAAGCTATATTAATTTCATTTGCTAATTGTTATACTATATTAAGATCTTACTATATTTTTAGTATAAGTACTAACATTCAAATAATGTTAAAATATATACGAGTGAAAGACAATTAAATAATGTAGGACATGATCAACCTATCAAGAAAGAGCTAACGAACAGGTTAGTTGTAAACATTTAGTGTCTCATTAACCATCAATAGTTTCATACTTGGGACCAAATTATATCAAACTATCTCTACAGGATCAATGTTGAAACTAACGAAAGAGTATAATTCCAAGGGCTTGGTTAATATGGTAGATCTGACAAAAATTTCAGAAATTTTTTTATCTAACTCATTTAAGACATTTTGACAGATAACATTAATTTTGTTAACATCTTAAAGAAGTCTTTTAAAGAACATAATAATATCTAAGAATCTAGCTACAACTCCTCAAGCATATATACAAGTATGTCATAGGAGATAACACCACAAATCATGATATGATATATAAGAGTGAAAGAAAAACACAAATTGACATTTACATGAAGTGAAATCATAAATCAAAGAAACCTACTTCATGATGTAGAAAAATGGAATAACACATAAAACAATGAGATCTATTTCATGATATACATAAAAAGAAATAATTAAGAAAAAAACATGCAAATAGAAGTCAAAAAATAATCAAAACACAAATTTAACAATTTATTAACTGCTCAACCTATTAAGAGAAATAAGGGGAAAAACTCTAGAATGCAAGAACATCTATAGAGAAAAGTGTAAATATTCACCAGATCAAGTATCATTAAGAAGACATGATGGATGACTGAAGCTTTCAATGCCCAACATAATTTAACTTGGCTATACTAAACAAGAACAGAGTGATGCATTAGATGATCTTAACATAAACATAATAATGTCAATTTCTTAAGCTTTTTGCAACTCCTTTATAACCATCTGAATCCTAAATCATTCTCTCGAATCCTAGATAAACCAAGACTCTCTAAGCTCAATTCTACAACGAGCTCATCAATAAAAATATATACCATATTTACATTCAATTCATCCTCAACTTCACTAATATTATCCATATAGATAAAGAATCTCTTCAAACATACATTGGCATTCAATTCTTATACATAAAGAACTCCTTCAAATATAAAAAGTACATAACCCAAATTAAAAAGAGAGGCCTTAAAAGTGAGATAGAAAGAGAAGTGAGAAAAGTAAATGAATTTGATAGAGAAAGCATAAACCACCAATACATTGATCACATAAAGAAATTATTATTTGTTCACTTGATTATGGATTCTAATTAATTCAAAAACTTGTGATGGTAACATTTTATCGAGTTTTTGCATACCATGTAAGGAAAAATAGTGATTGGTGAAAGTTGGAAGTTATCACATGAAGGGAACTGCAAAAGAAAAAGGATGAAGAATTACCTTTGTAATTGTCACCTACATCCCTACTGCCTACCATCTTTGCCACCACCTAAGTCCCTACCGCTTACATTAACACTGCTTCCACCTACTTCCCTCGCCATTGCCTAGAATCATCTGAGTTTGAATATGGTTTGTCTATTTAGTTTAGGGATTTTAGGGAAATAGATAGGTGGATTAAAAATATTAGGTAGATGGGTTGGGTACTTATTAGGTGGAGTCAATTTTTTAGGTTAGATAATTGGTACATGTGGCTTAACATTGTCATATCAGCATGCTATAATTGGTTCATATGGCTTAACTAGGATCAAAAAGGGCTCAGGATCGACTGAATCAGAGGTGAAGTTAACAATCAGATCTTGAGCTAAGCTCTGGCTTGGGTTGCCCAAGCCTGACCCTTCTAAGTAAAGCGATGTCATTTTACTGAAAATGACATCCTTTTTCACTTATAATTTAAAAAAAATGGCTAGGTTAGGCTCGAGCTCAAGCCACCTCTAGCCTTATCAAGCTCAAGCTCGGGTTTGTTGCCTCAAGTGTCGGTCTAGGCCTGGGCCCATCCCAACCCGTTCTATTACCATCATTAGGCTTAACAATACCACGTCACAACTTCCAATATTTTTTTTAACAGATGTAGAGGGATTTTTGGTGAATGTGAAACAAAAGGGCCCTTTTTTCAAGAATTCTAAACTATACGGAGTTTTTCTAGAATTTCCTTAATTACAGTGAGATTTTTGTCTTTTATCCTAATTTTTATAAGTTATTTAGTTATCAAATTTATGCTCGTGTACGCTTCAAACATGTAGAACGTGTTTTATTTTCAATGTACAAAAACGAAAAATTGGTGAAAATCAATGCAAATAATTATTGACAACTTTTAAGTAGTTAGTTAAATTCTCTCCAAGAACCCACTTCTAGTTCTACAACTCCTTAAATAAATAATTTGGCGCATGTCTACTTAAGTTGACTAACCAATTCAAAATGACAACCTTACGGGTTCAAATGAAGGCAAATAAGAATTAGGTCTAAGCAAATAATTAAATGGAACTAATAGCTGGTTGGGTTCTCATACTTTTAAATATTGGAACTATATGTCTTCATATAAAAGTGATTAAGGTAATAGAAATTAATCTTTAGCACGTGTATTCATTGTTATCTTTTTAATACTTGTCAATAAAATTTTAGAATTATACAATAATTCATTGCTTATATATTTTAAATAAATTATTTAGCAAACAAATAATTTAAAAGTTAAAACTAATATCAACTACATATTCATTTTGAACTTCATCTTCTTTCTCTATTACAAAAAATTATGATCACAATCATATGTATCTTTTTCATCTCTCAAATTTATTTTTTCTCATTAAAATGGATTAATATTTTATTTAACTTGAATTAACATGGCGATCTTTTTCTCTCTTTAATACCATAGATTGGAGAATTGTAAGAACTAAGAAAGAACTGAGGACATGCCTTGAAAGAATTGAGGACATGCCTTTTCTTTATAAATCTAAGTAGCTAAGCAAAAGGTGGAAGGAGTTGAGAGTAAAATCTATGTATGACTCTAGCATTGCTTCGTGGATTCTGATGACTTAGCTACCAAGTGATTGGTATTTACAGCAAATGGAGTAGACTTTGTTGCTGCCAAGATGAGTTGGGATATCTTCATGTCATGAAATTTGGCATCAAGCCTCTATTTACATGGAACCAGCCTTTCAAGTGCCGTTTTCCCTTTCCTCATACTGGATGGCCACAAGTATAGATTCGCTCATGACAAGATGAAACCCTTCATGGATCCTGTCCAAGGTCTCAAGTTTAAGTTGTTTGTGCTACATATGCCAATCGAATTTTTAGAACGTAGTCACGTTACTTGAAAATGGAAGAAGAAAAATAGCCTACTGCTTGTATATCTTTTCCGTCCTCTCTTCCTCATTAATGTTTCCTGTCATTTTTATTTTGTACGTATGTTCAATCACATGGTGGTCGTGTGCAACACAGTGTTTCTGAATTCTACTCCGGTCTTGATAATATGCCGAGTCTGATTAGACATCTTAAGGCATAATTTTTTAAAATTGAAATCTAAGTCTAATTTTGGTCAAATTCATTTAGCTTTAGACTTGTATGCACTCTCACGCACTTAGTTTACTATATAGTAAATGAGCAATAAGACTTAAACTTATCAACGAATTGGCTACATGTTTGTATGCACGTTTCCCAGTCGCCTAAGCTGTTTATAATTATTGTTTATGTTATTGTGGGATGGCAAGCAGGATTATGGGGGTATTAATTGGCTTGTCTGGGATCGTATATACTGTAAGAAATCTGATGGTAGAATGGGATTCCACGACCTGCAATGTTTTAACACTGCTTTGCTAGGGAAACAAGGGTGGAGGCTATTAACTAATACCAACACTCTCGTTTACAGTGTCTTCAAAGCTAAATATTTCCCAAGGCGAGATTTTTTATCCGCTACTCTGCGATCCGAGTGTAGTTTTGTTTGGAAGAGTGTCTTGTTCTCTAAACAGGTGTTGAAGCACAGGGTAACATGGAGGGTTGGTGATGGGCGTAGTATCTATGTGAATAGGCGGCCCTGGATTTCCCGTGAGGGTAATTTTTATGTGAAGGATGGTTCTCTATTTATCCATGATGCTTTGCGGGTTTGCGATATTTTTGTTACAGGCGAAAAGAAATGGGATGTTTCAAAGCTTATGGATTTGTTTTCTGTCAATGATTTGAGAAGAATTTTGAGCATTCGTTTGAGTATTCGTACACATCAGGATAAGTTAGTGTGGCATTTTAATCGGAAAGGTTTCTATACGGTCAAAACTGCTTATCAAATAGCTTACCGTTTCTTCAGACATGGTAGTATGGGGGGTGTTGATGTGTTCTGGAAGCACTTATAGTAGCTTGATGGTCCGCCAAAGGTTCGGGATTTATGTGACGTTTGGGTCGCAACATGCTCCCTACTAGGGACAATTTAACAAAGCGTGTTCTCTTGCACTGTTTGTTTTGCCATGATACGGAAACTGTGGATCATATGTTTGTTACGTATTGTGTTGCCAAACATGTTTGGAGGCTAGCCGGATTTAATTTCACTAATGTGAATTTGTCTTTTCAGGATATATTTTTGCACATCTTCTCTTCCTTCGACAAGCGGAGGGCCGAATTTGGTGCTATGGTGGCATGGCAACTTTGGGCGGCAAGAAATGCATTACTATGATTCAATACCAAGTCAAATCCCTTACATATTACCCAATCTACTTGCCTTATGCTAGACGACTTCCAGAATGCTTCTTCAACATTGCAGGCAGCAGTGCCACGAGTCCATACTGGTGTGGCTCCCTTTTGCTTGACCCAAGTGCACCACCACGCATCTTGGCTTGCATATGTTGATAGTGCTATTTTTGAAGCTTTGGATTTTGTAGGTTTTGGTTTGGCTATAGAAGATGCAGAAGACACCTTTTCTTTGGCCATTTTTGGCTATGAGGAACGTGGTAATCAAACGGCAATTGCGGAGGCCCTTGCTTTGCAACATTGTTTACATTATGCTTCCAATTCTTTACTTGATCCTGGTTATGTTTTTACATATTGCTAGCCCTTATATTTCGCTATTAATTCCTCGTGTGAAGATAATTATACTTTTGGTTTGCTAGTGTCCGATTGTAAGGCCATTCTTATTGCTAGGCCAGATATTCAGGTTTTTTGGATTAGGCGTCAAGAGAATAGGTGTACCCAACTGCTAGCGCGTAACTCAATTCGCCATGGCAAATTTCATTTATGGGTTGATATGTTTGATGTATTGTTTGAGATTTATTCTCGTCACTTTTAATCATATTATCTTTTCTTAAAAATAAAATAAAGTAGACAGCAACTAGAAGTCTCTCAATAGCACCTGTCTAAAGCTTGATATGAGACCGTGCACAAAAGATTAGTGGGCTAAAATTTTCTCAAAATTCTAATTTGAATCATTATTTCACTAATTTCTCTAACTTCATCTCGATATGACTACAAATACATATACGTATTCATTTCTTAAAAGGAAAAAGCGAAAGTTGCATTAGTAAATAACTAATTATTACCTAAAAGGCTAGTTTAACCTAAGCTAAATCATGCAAAATCATGGACTTTGATAAACATTAGAAGGAGCAATCCCAATCGGCACTAAGCAATAGCTAATTAAGCCTATCTCATGATTCTAAATTAAATCAGATCCCATCCAATACAAAATCAAGTAGATTAAGGGTTATAGAACCTTTGTGTTGCAGCTACAGCCTACAAATATGATGTCTGATTACAAATAAGCTCATAATTAACAAGTTGAGCACGTCGCAACTGCTTTGTACATGTGGCGAAAGGAGTCTACTTCCCACTTCCAACCCACTAAGTTCACTTCACATAGCAACATCTGGGTCCAATCTTCTTTGAATTGCAGCTGCAGCCTAGAAAAATAAATTTTCTTATATTACAACCGACCAGTATACAAGAGAAAAAGAAAAGGGGATATAATTCTTACCTCAAAATTACCAAGCTTGTACTGGTAAGCCATCTCTTCCCTCAATAGGGCTTGCTCCTTCATTGCTTGTGCCTAGAAATTTAAATCCAGATTAACGTGAGAAGGCATAACTTGCAGAGGTCCAGAAAATATGAACACACTAATCTGTAACCACAAGTATAATGAATGCTAACCATTCCACCCTGCATAGAGATCTTTAAAGCCTCGACCTCCTGTTCCTTTTGCTTCTCTCGTTCTTGACGCAGTTCTTGTCTGACAGATATTAATGCAATCATATAACCAGTCATACAACTTTCAACACTTTGAGTTTGTAAAGAACAATTCAATTCACTTGCAAACCATTAGAGGTACTCATATTAACTTTCACAAAGTTAACAGATGGTCTTCAGAGCAATAATTAAATGTGAAACCAAATGAAACTGTAACGCCAATTGCTTTCTTTTTCCTATGATAGAATGAAGTTGTATTCACTACATCATACCGGCGCAATTCTTCATCATTGAAAACGGTACGTTCTGTTTTCACGACCTTCTTCATACCCTTCTTCAGATCTTTTTCCATTTTTCGTTTGTGATAAGCATCAAGGTTATAATACCTGAAACCATTAATGTTCAACTTTTCATTAAAATGTGTAATACAAACAGTATAACAATGATCTGCATCTGACTGCCAATAGCATTTACTATTAAGTAAATGCAGAAAAGCATATACTTTCCACAAATAGAAGATGCAGTAATTAAAAAGCGAGATCAAAGGGTCGGGACGCACAAGAATGCTTTAAACACACAAATAGGAGTTCGTCATTGGATAGACATGAACTGAAATTTGTCAAATCACTCATTTAATGGTTTCTATGTCTTCCCGTTCATTCATCCGGCCAATATTCTTCATTTCTTATTCAGACTGAACAACTTTACTCCTTTAGTGATATAAACCAGCATACTAGCTATTCATGAACTTTTGAAATTTGCATTGCAGATTCAAGCCCAGTTCAAACATAATGGGTAAAGAACATTTTCAACCTAGAAGGTCAAGATCTGTAACCTTTGAATATTCAATATCAAATCCAGAACAGACAAGATCCAAAAGAAAAAAATAATAGTTAACATCAGAGAAACTTACTTTTTGGAAGGAAAGGTAGCCGTATTGTGGTCCTCCATGAATCTGTCCATCACAATACATTTAACTATTAGAGAAGAAATTTTCAAAGATTTTACTAAAATTGACTATCTTTTAAGAATTGTGTCTCTAATAAGAAATTTTAAGAGAATCAAACAGCTTTAGATACTTACTCTTTGAACAATTGTTTCTCTTCCCAGTTAGGAAGACTTTCAAGGTTAATCTGTGATTTGTGAAGAAACATAAATATGTAGAATGCGGCATTAACTCTTAATTTACATATAAACCAAATAAAAGGGTAAACAAATCACAAGAATCCAGATACATGGCCAATGCATAATATAATACAAATCAGAAAGTATGAAAAACACAAGAAGAGAGAAATTCTCAGCCGAGCCATTGCCACAATATACAAGATATTCTACTTACTACACAAAATATCAGTTTTTTTTTAAAATATGTGGATCAGAACAAAAAGAATTCTAGTACAAATCCCAAGGTTTTCAAAGGAAAAAAATCAATTTTCTTTTAAGCATCACAAAGATATTGAATGCATGAACAAGATAAGTTTCCAATTCTTCTGTGCAAGCTCATGCGTTCTTAGGAATAAGTTAGATAAATGTGAAGGGTGAGATATTTCACATAGCGATTTCAACTTTTTCCCCACACACATAATAAAGCTTCCCAAACATCTGACCCTAAATGACAGCATCTTCTTCATAATACAACAATGTGCCCATGAAAGAACATTAAATAAGATACCTGTTTCACTTCTGCTAACCATGCAGTGAATTCAGGCCGTTTATTCCTACAGCAAATAAAGACTCCCATATGAGAAAGCTAGCAAGATTGAGGTAAACAAAATCGAGGATTTGCATCACACAAGCTAATCAGAAATTATATACTCAAACAAAGAACATGCTCAACACAGATAAATGCACCGAATCATTTTAAAGAATTCAAGAAAAGCATTCCTGAACCAGTGACTCCAACCCTCCTACCAATTCTGTCTTTACCAGAATATCTAACCAGTGAAGCTGAATTTCCAATCAAACAAAGCATTTCCTCGACTATATGAATATATATATAACACAACTAAAACTCTCTTCTTCTTCTTTTTCCATTTTCAACCCACAGTATCTCATCAGCCGAACAACAATCAAAAACTGAATTAACAAAGCGCACAAGAAAATTAATTTTAATGGCAAGTAAACAGTTAACACCCACCACATGTCAGTTTCTCTAAGGATACCATACTTCCCCCAAGAATTAGTAACAGCACCTCTCTTCCCTCTCTCGAATTTCTCCTTTTTCTTCTTCTCTTTCCTTCTCTTCTCTTCTTTTCTCTCTTTTCTTCTCCTCTTCTTTTCTTTCTCTCTCTTCCTCCTCTTCCTCTCTCTCTCTTCCTCTTTCTCTCTCCTCCTTCTCCTCTCTCTCCTTTTCCTCCTCCTCCTCTCGCTCTCTTCTTCACTCTCACTCTCACTCTCACTATCCGAATACTCCGAACTCGAGTCCGTAGCGGAATCCGAGTCTGAATCATAACTCCTACTGCGTCGTTTTCGTGATTTTCGCTTTCCTTTGTCTCTTTTCTTTCGTTTAAATGCTTCTCCGGAACCAGAATCCGAATCGGAATCGGAATCGGAGTGCTCCCTCTTGCTCTTCCCTTTGAAGTCGCTGCGTTTAACGTCGTCGGAATCGGAATGGGAATCAGTTTTAGGTTGGCATTCTGGGTCAGGTTCTACGTCTGCAATGCCGTTTCGATCTCTCGCCATTTCTGGGCTTTCAGGCTATGGAATTGAGTCCTAGGGACGAGAAGGTTAAGTATAAGTTCCGTGACTGAGCGTTTGGACGAATGGAAAGTTTCGCAGTATGGATCGCTAGTTAGTCAATCAGACCTCGCTGGGCTTGCCCAGTCGATGGTAGTCCAATTCTCATGCAAAACTTATTGTCCAGCTACAAATTTTTAATAAATCTCCTTTTAGTTTGTACGAGAGAAGGAAAAATATTCGATCAAATACAAAAATATAATTATCATAATCCTTACCCTTTTTTATATAAAAATATAGAAAGATCATTGTTGTATGTAAAATGAACCAATTCCAAATCATAAATAGAGATATAAAAAGGAAACAACAACACAAGGACATCAAGGTCTATCTTAATTTCTTCTTCATCTACTTAATCGACCTAGCTCCATGTCAAGATTTGTTTAGAAACTTCAACCAATCCAATTCAATGTCCTGGAGATCACATCAGCTTTTGGCCTCCACCCTATTTTTCTTGGTGTACAGCCTGAGTTACCTGTAAGAGACCATATGCCCTTGAGCAAAAATTATGAAAAGAACGACACAGGCTTAAATACTAGTTTTAGATACAGCTCCAGCTCAAATATTCATCAGAATATTCAGCATCCTCATGATAAAAGAATGCACCTGCAAGACATTCAATAATATGTCATTCTGTTGCAACAAACTTAGCTGTACAAAAAAAAAACCTCTGTATATATATACAGTCAATGAAAAGGAAAGCTATAACAATTACATCATAAATATTTTGTTCATAAATTTTACTTCATCTTTTCATGGTATCAGAGCTTTAAAGGACAAACGTCCATGGCTCACGTTTCAGAAGCTTCTTCTTCTGCCAACCATCCTCCTGATTCTCAACAAAACCACACAACCACAAATATGCCCTCTCTCGATTTCTGTAGTAGCAGTGTCTCAGAAATTCCGACAATAGCAACGAACATGCATAGCCATGCAAGAGACGTACAAATAACATAAGTCGTAAAGATTCAAGAGTTGCAAGTTGCGGTAGTTAACGTCAGTTAACAAGATTGAATGGCTATAAATACATAGTAGTTCAAAGATGTAAAATACACTTTCATTAATAAAAAGAAAAACCTCAGTGATTGCTGAGTTCATACATACTCTGTTCTACCCTGTTTCCGTAAACTTTCTCACTCTAACTTCATCTCTCTAAAATTCCAATAGCAGAGCCTTTAGTTTCGTACATGATCGATAGATAACAACAACAAAATGGTATCAGAGCTTTATTTCTTGAGGGACCTGTGAGTGTGTAATGGAGTGAGGAGTTTTCTTGAAGATCCGGCGTTGGTGATTGTCATTAGAGTGCTGTGATTTAGAGGAGTTCATCGGAGATGGCTGAGAACTTACCTCAGGGTCTGCAGCCTCCAGTGTTTAATGGTGAAGGATACGCAGTCTGGGCAATCAAAATGGAAGTGTATATGCAAGGACAGGATTTGTGGGAACCTGTTGAAGATGATTACGCAGTTGATATGCCGACAGAGGATGCGACCATATCTCAGCTAAGATGGTTGAGGGAGAGGATCACCAAGAAAGCTCGTGCCCGATCTTGTTTGTATCAGTTGTTAACTCCCTTCATTTTTACAAGAATCATGAAGATGGATTCACCAAAGAAAATCTGGGACTTCTTGAAGGAAGAGTACTAGGGAGATGAAAGAGTCAAGCACATGAAAGTGCTTAATTTCATAAGAACAGGTAGCAGATCTGTTTACAAAAGATTTTCATGTCTCTCAATTTGAACAATTAAGGAGTTTAGTGAGAGTTCAGAAGCTGAATTTCTGATCCAAGGAGGAGATTGTAGTAGCAGTGTCTCAGAAATTCCGACAATAGCAACGAACATGCACAGCCATGTAAGAGACGTACAAAGAAAATAAGTCGTAAAGATTAAAGAAGAAGTTTTCCAGAATTCAAGAGTTGCAATGTAACACCTCACTCCCGCGTGACCCGAACCCGACATCGTTGGTGATATCCAAGTCCGTACCCCGCGAGGGTGGCGTACTACATTAATCGGTCAGACGAATCTCAGTATAATTTTTTTTATAAACAGTTTTAGTTTCAAAAATAAACATTTTCAGTTATTACAATCATTCAACAATAATTTACAATCATTTAATGAACAAAAAACCATAACCAAATTGGGCTCATTACAAATACAAGCATCCTTTACAGAAATTTCATAATACAATTATGCGACACTAATG
>JANKYE010000225.1:40591308-40603263 GCA_032467995.1 Erythroxylum dillonii
CAATTTATTATTAATAATATAAAATATTATTATTAGGGTATGGAGAAATAATCTAAAAATATTATTAATTATATACAATTTTTGTGGACCGTAATAAATGAGTCTGGGAAAAGGGGTTAGAAGAAATAATTGGTATTAAGAAAAATTATTGAGGGTATATTAGGTAATATATATTTACTAGTTTACGTTCTATCCTAAACCTTCCAAATCGGAAGTTTTTTATTTTCACAGTTTAGGATATAATGAAATGTAACATGAACCCTCCGCTTCCATCCTATTACATTCTATTTTATTATAAAATCCTCAATCAAACGATAGAAGTGTGTTATGTTCCATCCCGTTCTATTACTAACCCCTCAACCAAACAGGACCTTAGATTCGTTCCAATTTCTCCCTTAGTCTTCCCCAAATCTTTTTATTGATATCAGAGTTAAGTTAGATAATGTCTAATAAATAGAGATTTATAGATTTGAAGTAGAAAGTATATAATTATTTTAGGAAATGTTGGGTAAAGCTTATCAAGAAGAAAGTATAAGTGTTTTCAGTTTTCAAAACACACATTGATTTGATTCTAGCAAAAAATTAAGTTCTTAAAGAAGGATAATGGAGGAGAATATACTAACATTTAATTTGATGTATTTTGTAAGCAAAAAGGCATCGAGAGACAATTTATTATTGTATACACTCCTCGATAGAATAGCAAAGCAAATAAATAGAACATTATATTAAAGAAGAAGAGCAATGTTGAGAGCTAGATGCCCAAATAGGACTTTCCAAGTAGAAGTAGTCAATATCACCTATTATATATTAAATCAGGTTTCATCAGTTTCAATAAAGTTGATGATACTTGTGGAGATATGAACTGAAAAACTGGTTGATTGTTCTAACCTCTATATATTTTAAAGTCTTGTGTATGTGATGAATAATGCAAAAAAAAAAAAAAAAGAAGAAGAAGAAGCTAAATCCAAAAACTAGTATAACTAGGATATGTTGATAGAGTGAAAAGGTATTACTTGTGATATCCTATCATCTGGAAGGTCATTTTAGAAGGGGCGTCACTTTTGTAGAAGAATTAGAAAAGGAAGAAAAAGATAACAATATTTCAAAAGAAGTTTAAAGACTACTTTACAAGTGGAAAAGAAATTTTAAACTTCTTTTAAACCAACACTAGAGTAATATATTGGATAACTAGTTGAACCTGAAGCTTTAGAACTTTATTGATTTGATTGTATAAAAGACCAATAAATTGATTTAGATTATGTAATTGTTAAGTGACTGTTTCATTATAATTGCTTAAGCTTTTGTGTGAGACCAACTTAATTGGTTTTATATATTCACTAATACACCTCATCAAGTGAAAGTCTTTTGGGCTTGAAACTTGCACAGACTCACTCTACCTTGTGCTGAATAATGGATGGGTGGTAGGATTTGAACTCACGACCACTTGGTCACAAAGGCTCTGATATCATGTTTTATATATTCACTAACAGTAACAAAGATTAGAGTGTAATTGTGTAAAATAACATACTACTTTTAATAGAAGATAGAGAGTCATTAACTCTTTGAGAAGCACTTAAAAGTTCAAATGCCTCTCAATGAATAGTAATAACATAGAAAGAAAGTCGAATAAAAGTAAAACTGGAGAACTTGTATCATTATTATAAGAAAAAAGGTCAGTTTTCAATTACTAAGTTTTCAAAATCAAGTAGAATGGTAACAATCAAATAGAGAGACATCATGCAAGATTGGTAGTGAAAAGATATGCTTAAAAATAAGGAATTAAATTCCATAAAATATTTGCTTTTATGGTTCAAATTAGTATAGTCAAAGTAGTCTTGTTAATTTGTATTATGTTTGACTTACATCTAGAACAATTGGATACGAAAAACACTTTTCTTTGTAGAGATCTTGAAGAAGAAACTTATATAATCTAATTAGAAGGTTTTGAGGAGACAAAAACGAACTTAATCTGTAGGTCAAACAAATCTTTACATGGTTTAAACATGTGTTGAGATGTTGGTATAAAAATTTTAATTCCTTCATCATTAGCCTTGTATACAACATATTTAATGCAAACCTTTGTAGATATTTTAAAAAGTTCGGTTAAAATGATTTTAATATCTTGATATTGTATGTAGACGATGTGTTAGTTACAAGTTTAAACAAAGATCATATTAAAGAATTGAAGGTAAAATTAGCTAAATTCTTTTGAAATAAATGACTTGAGATGAACAAAAAAGATTTAGAAAGCAAATTCACCGGACATGAAAAATTAAAAGATTTGGACTTGCTTAGAAAACTGCTAATATGCAAAGTTGTAAGCTAATTTCTACCATTGTCTCTGCCAATTTCAAGTTATCATATAGTATAGTATGAGCCCGACTATGGTGATGAGAGGATGAAAATCTCTAAGTATTGTATGCATCTCTAGTAAACAGTTCAATGCTTGTCATGATTTGAATAAGGACAAAAAGTACACATGATGTAGAAGTAATTAGTCACCGCATGACAATTTCAAGAGATCAAATTTTCTATTTCGATTAATCAATTCTTACCTTCTTTTTGGTTAAATCTCATCTACACGTTTATATGAGATCCACACAAATATATGAACTAAATTAAGTAACACGAGATTGGAACACCCTAATAAGAATATGGTGCTCCAACCCATTCTAGCAGCGGACTTTAGATTATCGTAAAAAGGACTTTAATTCCAATGATATCTTTTGTCACATAACATTAGTCAATTTTTTATATTCTCACTTGATTCTAAGACTCCTACATTTGACACAATTTACATTTTTTAATATCAACAAATAATTTTAATTCTGAGCAATTTAATTTTTCACTGATAAAGTATTACACTTGTGTTCCAAGTTTGCGAAATACACACACGCAGGCCTAATAATCTTGAGATATGGGCGTCATACAAACCCATATCAGAAAGAGATCCGCAAAATGAAGTCATATTTGCTGCAACTCCAGTATTACGATGTCCATTTCCTCTAACGTCGACTTATGATATTTTATGACAAACGACACCTCGACCACTGAATTAATATATATAAATTCCCCTTCTACGCATGTACTTCTGGTAGTCAGTACATTTTGCTTGGGATAAAATTGCTTCAAAAGGGGTTTCCTTACTGTTCATGTGTGATCTATATTTGATGTGATAACAAAAAAAGGGAAAGCGAACTGTAGCACACATTTGACTCCAAAACGACAGCTGCGGTTTCTTTGCTTTGTCAACAAGCAATACAGCTTAGCTTAGGAGAACTAGAATTCATTTTCTTACTGATATTAGGAGTAATCCCGCATCTTAAATCTTTGTGTCTATCTGAGATTTGATTAATGATTACAGATCAACTACATTCGGTTAATATCTTAAAACTCTGAAGCTTAAAATTTTAGTATGCAAGTAATTACCGGGACTGTGAAAGCTTTAGGTTGGTAATATATCAGCTAGCATGCAAAATAACAATAAACAGAAACGTATTATAATTCTATTCATGGAACATAAGACGTAGGATTCTTATTTTAATGAGAGACGGGGATGTTTGACTTGAACAGAAAGGTGACGGAAACTGCACTCTAGCCTTGTTATAGACCAAGTATAATAAAACTATACAGTCACCTAATCAACCCAACACCCTGTCTCTAGTATCTATATATATGCTAGTCTATAAGCTATATTGAGCACAGCACTCAAAGCTAGCAACTTCTTAGGGTCAAGGACTCGTTACAATCCTAGCCCTTCCTGTGATCAGATAAGTTACAATCAGACAGGATGGGAACATCACCAGCATTTGCTGCACTTTCTGTCTTCTTATTTGCCACCTTGTTTCTTCTTCCCCAGTCTTCATTTGCCATCACCAGGCATTATAAGTTAGACGTATGTGCTATATTAGCTAGATGAGTGTAGGGTTTCACTTTCGATATTTGTCATTTCTCTATTTTTTTTTCATGTGCTCATAAGTCACTGAAAATTTTCAGATTTCGTTGCGCAATGTCTCACGCCTTTGCCACACTAAGAGCATGGTAACCGTCAATGGACAGTTTCCAGGGCCTCGCATTGTAGCTAGGGAAGGTGACAGACTTGTTATTAGAGTGGTTAACCACATCCAAAACAATATAACCATTCATTGGTAAGGAACATTACCGTTCGCCATATATACTGCAATTGTATCCTGTAGCTAACTCGCAATTTTCATATTGTTTCAATGAATGAGACAGGCATGGAATTAGACAGCTTCAAACTGGGTGGTCCGACGGACCAGCATACATAACTCAGTGTCCTATACAAACTGGACAAAGTTTTGTGTATAACTATACCGTTGTGGGACAAAGGGGTACCCTTTGGTGGCATGCTCATGCTTCATGGCTAAGATCATCTGTTTACGGTCCTCTGGTCATTCTTCCCAAACACGGCGTACCATATCCATTCGCAAAACCTCACAAGGAAGTGCCAATCGTTTTTGGTAATCGACTAATTTCAAATAGGCTTGAATATACACTTTTCCCTGTAGCAGCCCAAAATGGTGACGTAATAGCAACATTTAAATTGCAGGGGAGTGGTTCAATGCCGACCCTGAGGCAGTAATTAGTCAGGCACTTCAAACCGGAGGAGGACCAAATGTTTCTGACGCCTATACCATTAATGGACTTCCAGGGCCACTTTATAACTGCTCAGCCAAAGGTAGAAAACTCGATTGTAGTAACCAGCTACGGCTGTGTAAACCATCTCGTTTCCCTTCGCAATTGAAGCTTTTTTTTTCTCCATTTTCTTTCACTTGCAGATACTTTCAAGCTAAAGGTAAAGCCTGGCAAGAATTACCTTCTTCGAATCATCAACGCAGCACTGAATGATGAGCTCTTCTTTAGCATAGCAAAGCACACACTAACCGTTGTTGAAGCTGATGCTGTTTATGTAAAGCCTTTTGATACAGAGACTATCCTCATTACTCCAGGACAGACCACAAATGTTCTACTCAAGACCAAACCTCAGCACCCAAACGCCACATTTTTCATGACTGCTAGACCTTATGTAACCGGCCAAGGAACTTTTGACAATTCTACCGTTGCTGGTATCCTGGAATATGAAACATCACCCAAAACCCGTCAATCAGGGTTCTCTACCAAACAACTTCCACTGTTTAAACCAAATTTACCAGCTCTAAATGACACTCAATTTGCCACAAAATTTACTGGCAGACTCCGCAGCTTGGCGGATGCACAGTTCCCCGCAAATGTGCCTCAAAAAGTTGACAGGCAATTTTTCTTCACAGTAGGCCTTGGAACAAACCCTTGTTCCAAAAATAAAACCTGCCAGGGACCAAACGGAACAATGTTTGCAGCTTCTGTCAATAATGTATCTTTTGTAATGCCAACCACAGCCCTTCTCCAAGCTCATTTTACCGGTCAATCACAGGGTGTTTATGCTCCATATTTTCCAATAACTCCATTATCTCCATTCAATTACACCGGCAACCCACCAAACAATACAATGGTTAGCAGGGGAACAAAGTTAGTGGTTCTTCCTTTTAACACTAGTGTGGAAATCATTATGCAGGATACCAGCATCCTCGGTGTAGAAAGTCACCCTCTTCATTTGCATGGATTCAACTTCTTTGTCGTCGGCCAAGGTTTTGGGAACTTCAATCCCAAGAAAGATCCTTCAAAATTCAATCTTGTTGATCCCGTCGAAAGAAACACTGTAGGTGTTCCTTCTGGTGGGTGGGTTGCCATAAGGTTCCTGGCCGACAACCCAGGTTGGTATATACACATTATACACTATACAAGCAATTCAATTCTAAGTAACAAGTCAACGTCATAACTACACAACCTGAGGATATACATTTCCAACAATAATAAAAGCTAAGAAACCTGGATTATTTATATGCGGTTTTTAAGTTAAAAAAGTAGTGTTTGATGTTTATTAACGAGGTGAGGGTATGGCAGGTGTGTGGTTTATGCACTGCCATCTGGAAGTGCACACAAGCTGGGGATTGAAAATGGCATGGCTTGTCTTGGATGGAAACCTTCCCAATCAGAAGTTGCTTCCTCCTCCATCCGATCTTCCCAAGTGTTGATTTCTCCAGAGCTCAAACTTCAAATAAGTTTTCTTATTGCGTATTGTCCCTCCTAATGGCTTTTGTAACTCATTTTATATTTTTGTGATGCGTTGGTTTAGAAATGGAGAATTGTAGAACATTCTGCTGTTAACATAAGTGTGTGAGAGGCTTCAGTAAAAAATAACAGTAAGATCTTTGATAAGTCCCTATATATTATGAGATTAGACGGCGTTCATTGAAAGTTTAATGCTGTTTTTACCTCCAATACAAAGAAAAACGTTTATCTCAGTTTCGCTTATAAGTTAGGAAACTTCTTGTTCATAAATATAAATGATTCATATTTTATTGTAATAACCTAATATCAATTAAATAATAAGAAATGGGAAAACTTGAGTTGAAATTGATTGACAAAATCACCGGTTCCATGTTTAAGCGTGAGAACATCTGCTTAAGTTGCAACTCGAGCAAAAATAAAAAGGAGTCAAATTGGAAAACTATTCATTTGGAAAATAAGTTACATGTACATAAAAAAAAAACAATTCTAATTTCTAAAGTCAAATAAAACGCATACTTATCGAGAATGTGTAGGCCAATCCCGTAAAGCATACATCATGCTGTTGTTGATGCCTAGATTATAAATCCTGAAGCCTTGGAAAAGCTACCGTATAAACACTAGAACTCTGCCTCCAAAGTTCCAATTTTGATAATGTGATACAGAAAAAATTTACGTGGAATGAAAAGTCGAATAAATTTCAAGGCAACCCCATCCACCATAGATGAAATATATTAAGAGTACAAGTAATATATTAGAGAAGGTACAAAACTTGTAATATGTTTCAAATATTCTAAAGCCTAAAGGCATAAAATAGGCAGAAGGCTATTTCATCATTTTACAGACAAAAGTCCTGACATGTAAACTGAACGAGTTTATTCTTCCCTATTTACACACAAAACTTAAGAGTCTACAAGAAGACAAGCCAACAATTGAAACCTAAAAATTTCCTAGCTGAAGGCTCAACCATATGAAAAAGAACATGACACAGATCATGAAACTCGAAAAGATTACTAAATAAAGGGAGAAGTATCTCTATTTCTTTCGCAGTTTGTGTACTGTAAGGTAATCTGGTCGGAAATGATCATGAGCTAAGCCAAGTTGCGTTCCCGCATCAAGGTCTCTATCTTTTCAACGTCTTCTGGGGCGTCAACACCATGAGCTTCATGGTTAACTTTGATCACCTGCAACATGTCGAGGGGGTTAAACATAAGTAGAGCAATTAATATAACTAAATCTATAATGGTAAGCCTTCCAGAAATTTAATTTTGCCTAGCAGATTGTGTAAGTTCAACAATGAAGAATGATGTTTTAAGCAAAAAAAACCTGGTTAGTTTAAGTCAATTTTGGGGCAGCTTCATACGTTATTCTGACTAACTTGCAAGTGAGGAGAATCTAACATGTGACAAAAGTTGTCATCTCCATGGATTTTCCAGAGAAATCTGGCACCAAATGGAGTATTAACTATCTAGTATTTGTGACGGCCACATGATTCACATCATGAGTGATAACAATCCACCCTCTCCCCAGCCCATACTAACTAAGCCCGTCAAAACTTATACTCGTAGAAACAAACTAGGAAGGAGGGGAGTGACTGCCATGTAGGCAAGTTTGTTATGGAGAGAGAATGGGGGAGGGGAATATAGAGTTGTCTAATGAGAACAGAGAAAATGAGGATTTTACTATCATCATTGTTAGGAAATAGTAGGCCTGGATTGTCCAGGAGGGGGAGCTTGCTCCAGTTGTTATCTTCTACATTACTATCAATATACTAACAGCAATACAATCTCTATCCAGTTGCTTAACAATGAGAGAGATCTCGTGAATGGGGCTTGTTAAACCTCTAGACAGCAGATTGAAATTCTTCAAAATATCTTTCAGATATTAACGTACAATATTTCACACAATTAAAAAGAAAGGAAACATAAACAGGTACACTTACAGTTCTAGAATGGTTGAAGATCTGTGAGATCTTTTCAAATTCCAAATAAAACAATCCAGAATTTACAGTAAGGAAAATACTCTAAATAACCCTGATAGAACAGGAGAAGAATCTCGACCAACATCCCTGTTTAACCAGGCCTCCCAAATAGTTGACATATCATCAATAGGACAAACTGATGGCAACAGGCTTTAGCCAGATGTATATCTTCTTTGGACACTTGACCATTGAGAATACCATGCTTTTAAAACTAGAAAAAGTCAGCCAAAAAAAAAAAAGAGGGCAAGGTAAGGTTAATGAACCTTCATTTTGTAACCATTCTCAAGAACTTTAAGCTGCTCCAGATCCTCTTCCAGTTGCAGAGGAGTTGGTGGAAGTTCTGGATATATCTTCAGAAATTTTGAATCATAGCTCTGTTTGGGTATTACGGACCGGTGTCATACATGTTGAGCATGATAAATATAATGGGTAATGGGCAACGAAAACAGCTAAGCAACCATCATAGTCAAGTAAGAAAAAACATGGGAGAGAAGAAAATGCCAATTCTGTACCTGTATTCCAAGATGAAGCAAATATGGAAACTGCGGATTGACTTCTCCTAATCTGTATCAAGTTGGAAGTCATGCACCAAATATTTTAAATAAGGCAATTATTGAAGACAAAAACTGATAAAAGGCAACCCAATATGCAGATACTTGAAACTTACTTGTTATAGGGAATTAGTCCCCTTGAAAAATAGAGAGCATAGCCGCGATTATCCACAACGCATTTCACTCGATTGGGGTCATATGCATCTTCAGGTTTTAACGATGTCACAGCAGTGCTAAACACTGCATCTGGAGTTGCCTGCATTCAGAGAGTTAATTGTAACATCCACTCACATCACATGGTTATATGCTCCAAAAATAAAAACATCACCTGCAGGGCTTTAACAATTCCATCAATTATCTCAGGATCAAGGAGAGGCTCATCACCCTGAATGTTAACTACAACATCATACTTCTTTCTCAACTTTTGAAGTGCTTCATTGCACCTTTCTGTACCTGTACAATATAGATAATTGTTAGTGTTGGCAAAATTCCATTAGAGGCACGAAATAAGCAAGAACTTTAACCAAATAATGCACCATTTTGACAAGATTCAGATGTCATTATCACATCAGCACCAAATCCTCGACAACAGTCTGCAATCTTTTCATCATCTGTTGCTACCACTGTATTTCCAATAGCCAGTCAGTGAGAAAAAACTAACAAATAGAAACATGCAAGGAAAATGCCAGGACATATGGATTTAGCTAGAATGTTGACAAGATTGCAACAAAGAAGATGATTGCAGCTCTATTCTTCAGCAAATGAAATGTGGAAGAAATGGAACATCACCCTCCAAAAAATCTAACCAAAGAGAAAAGAGAAAAGAAAAGGCGAAGTACATGAATGCAGAAGAACAGAATATTAACACTTTAAAGAATCATGTTCCAAAAGACAAAAAAAAAAAAAATACTTTACACCAACTAAGCAAGATGATTATGTGAATAGATAATAGCAGCTAACAGTTCTTTTGCAACCATCATCTCCAATCCCCACTGGGAGATTTCAGATCTATATCAACATATAATGAAAATACACTAGCATGCCAAATGAAATGCGGATAACTTCTCCAAAGATATATTCCTTGACTGAGTTACCCAGGAATACATTTTAAATCCTTGTCAAAACTTAAAAAGTTATTTGAGCTCAGATATGTCGACATACCAATATGATCCAGTGAAGTTGCTAGTTTGGCTCTTTCCCAGGTTCTCTGTGGATAAGTAGCTAAAGGCATGAGTAGAGAAGTTGCGAATATGGTAGTCATATCAGATATGTCAAAAGACATAATTGTTAGTCCTTTATCATGCTCCCATGAATGCCATCAAGATAGTTACGAAATTGAAGTGCATTTATTTTTATACATAAACAGTATTTCAATATAATCTACCTGCATTTCATTTCCATCTGGTTCCATGTATTTAACATTGTTTACAAATTATAGGCCAGAGAAAGGCCTCACTTGCAAGTCGGAATGAAGCATGATCAGAACAAATTTGGAAGCAAGCATCCAAATACATGATGCCAGAAAATTATGCACGTTGTAGTTGTATGCAGTGGATCAACACGCCTCCTAAAGATGAATCCGACCATCTCGAAGTACAAAGACTGTGCACAAGCCCCTTTAATATAATATGAATTCTGTAGATCTATTGTTACAAGTGGGAAAATCTTAACTTCGATCCTTTAAAGGTCCTTGATAGAACATTTCTCTACCAACTATATGCTCAATAAGTACACTATCCTATTAGAAACATTTCCAATTGTTTTGGTGGTCGGAGATGGAATTGTCAGAGCCGATGTTCCGTTTTCCTAACAAAATGTTACTCTAGATACAGAAGATGAAAACACGATGCAATAATTTGGGCGTCAACTAGAAATTCCCCATCTTACACAGAAACCAAAGAACTCTTAAACATTTCAGAGTTAAGGTCAAAGCGTTGACTAACATCAACAGAAACGTGAAGAGAAAGGGCAGGAAAAAGCGAAAGAGTAGAACTTTGGGTGAAAAATAGAAACTTCTAGTAAGAGGTACCTGGATCATAGGTTTTCCAAGGATATTAACCAGTGGTTTTCCGGGAAAACGAGAAGAAGCAAAGCGAGCGGGAATTATGCCAACAACACGCGCACGAAACTTTCTGAATCGACCCATATAAGCTCCGGCACCGGCGGCAATGGCTATGGCTGCTCCGGCCACAACGCCGTGCACTAACCATGATTTGGAATTGAAAGAATCCGACGATTCAGAGGCCGAGCAAATTGGCATCTTTCTTACTGTCCCACCTTCCAGATGGCCCCTGTTGCAAATAGTTTAACAAAGGACCTGGAATTAAGAAAAACACACTCGACCCTGTGCAAAATGCAAATCGATTGAATCAAGTTCAGTTGCTTACCTGTAGTAATATGATAGTAAAATATAAATAGTTTATTAAAAAGATAACAACAACATAAATTTTAAATATTAAAATTGAAATTGAAATTACATTACCCACTAATTTGGACTAAACTTAGAATTTTGACGAAGATTCAACTTGATTTTATTTTTAAGTAAATTACCTTTGAAAAACCTGATGAAATTAATATGTAAAATTTGTTATTATGAATGATTTATTTCATACGTACATATTTAAAATAAATATGTACATATGTATATGGTAATTAATATAATGATATAAGGATGTATAAATAATAGATAATAAGTTCATAACCTTAACTCATTTGATTCAATTAAACGAAGAGATAGATTCTACAACTTAAAAATGGTTATGTTAAGAAATTTTAGGGCCTGTTTGTTTTCTTTTTTTTTTGTTTTTAGTTGTGGTTTTTATTAAAAAAGAAACCATCTATTAAATCACGTTTGGTTCCTTTTGTTGTGTTGCAGCGTTTTAAAAATTAAAAAAACTACAACAAATTTATGAAAACCAAAAAAATTACGTTTTCCTAATTTTTCGCAATAGTTTTTCTTCTACTTTAAAACATTTTTTTCACTGTCTTCGTCTTCAAGGTTTACTGTGATTTTTTTGTGACTCCAGTTTTATCCTCTATTTGGTTTCTCTTCGTTTTTCACATATTGAAGAGCCATTACTTTCGAGTGCAAAAATGAAAATCAACCGTCGAGGCAGGTGACTCTGTTTGTTAGACTTTGAGTTTTGTAGATGAAGATGCTGTGGTAATGTAATTGGGAATTAACCTGTTAGTCAGCTTTGCCGCAGGTACGATTAATGTATAATTTTTATTGATTACAATGATTTAATATAATTTTTAATTTATGTAATTTTATTATATACAATTAATATGTAATTT
>JANKYE010000225.1:40614334-40625723 GCA_032467995.1 Erythroxylum dillonii
TAGCTGCTGTCGTCGATTCCTTAGAGCTGATTGTGTATATTCATGTTTCTCTTCTAAGCTCTTCAAAAGTTGCCTCCAACTACCGCCGCAATCTCCTTACTGTGTTTAATTGCTGCCCATTTAAACTTAAATTCATGTTTCTCCAGCTGGATGTAGCTGATTGTTTGCACAATTAAAATATCTCTAACTTCCACTTCAAATTGCATCACTTTATTTTTCGTCACCTAAAATAAATAAAGATACGAATTACAATAAAAACACAAGCAACGCATCACAAAAACTTACCAAAAGAACATAAATCACAAATAATTAATATGACAAAATGCAAGTTATCAGCATCACCTAGTATATACCAATAATTCTATAGGAACGCAGGGTTTAAGCCATCAAGAATGGAGCCTTGTCCGGATGCATACTAAACAAAGCCGCTCTGAATTCCTCTCTAAATGGTACCAACAACCCAGCCGTATCACTATCTATAACTTTCCGCTGTACTAAATTGAGCAAACTACTGTTAGCGACAGACACATCCGCCCAAAACAAATCCACAAAATATTCTTTAACCAGCTCCTCCATCTCACCGTGACTAGATGTAACAAAACCATCAGGTTTCTTAACCTGCTGGATTTTGTTGACAATGCGCCGGTCGTTGATTTGTTTATGAAAGAATTTCGAATTCTTATCGCCATATTTGAACCAAAAAAGCTTAGCTCGTTGCTTCTTTCTAATTTCCTCAATCAGCAAGATTTTGTTCCACCCCTGCTTCAATTTTGTTGAACCAGTACACCCATATACATCTCTATCAAGTTCTAGCTGCCTAGCTAAAATGTTCCTCCACTTCCAGAACTCTTTGTTGTGAGCTCTTCCTCATCTGCGAACATCAGCTATAAGAGAATCATGTCTGCCCATGAAATCGGTATGGATATTCGAATTTCATCCTGTCATAACCACCCATTCTAACTCGTCCTCTAGTAACCATGAGTTATCTATTCGAAAAGGTCGGATAATGGGAGCAGTATCGGTATGAGCCAAATCGACCACCATAGCTAGATGATCAGAAATAGGCGTAACTTGAAAGAAAGCAAGTGCGTTGGGGAATAATGAAGCCTAGGCACTATTGGACATGGCCCTGTCAAACTTTTCCTTGATTGTATCCCCATTAGGATTCGTTCCTTCAAACGTGAAAAAATAGCCAACGGATTCTAAGTCAACCAAACCGGCATCGTTTAGAGCTGTTTTAAAACCAGTCAACAAAAATTCTATTTTGATGGGCCTCCTTGTTTTTCCACATCCGTAGTGATATCGTTAAAGTCTCCTATACATAACCATGGCAATGAGCTTCTAGCACCTAAAGCACGTAAAAAAATCCAGGATGACCTTCTACGACTAGCTTCCGGGAACCTATAGAATCCAGAAAACCTCCAATTACCAGTCTCAACCGCAATGCAACAATCAATAAAATTAGTGGAATAAGCTGGCACAGTCAGAGCAATAGATGACCGCCAAAAGAGGCATAAACCACCTCCCATACACACTCTGTCTAAACAAAAACAATTCACAAACCCGATCAGTAACTTCACCGCCTCCAATCTTTGGACATGCATGCGAGTCTCAATAAAATAATGACTTGTGGCTTGTAACTAAAAGATAAATCTTTTAATGCAATAACTATCCAAGGATTGCCAATTCCTCGGCTGTTCCAGCTGATGAGGATAATGGTTGTCGGCTATCTCGCATCGCGAGATTAGCCACTGTCGTGGACGTAGAAGAAGAACCTCCAACATTTGAACCTCCTGTCGAATCCTTGTGAGTAGAAACGACAGAAGGAAAGGTCGTTATATCACTTCTAGGCCGTTTTTTAGCCTCTTCAAGTGGGTCCACCTCCACATCCTCACCCAAGTCACCCATGCTCATCCAACCCATACAATCTGTTTCCATAATTTTCTCATCAACCCCATCCTTATCAGAATTTGAGTGGCCTCCAAATAAGGAATGTCGAAAAAGTTGCGAGTGCAACTTCGTAGTATTGGTAGCAGGCACTGCATTCATTCGACCCAAAAGCAACTGTGCAGGACCCGAGTTTCCTTCTTCTCTCAACCGCTGGGTTCCAGAGCTTGAGACTCGCTTATTGGAAACCCGTAGACTATCATCCCATTCGAAGCGAAGTTTTTCTGGCTTCTTATGGAGTCTCTGCTCGCAGTAAGAATCAGTGTGGCCAATCAATCCACAGAGGTAGCAGAATACATGTATCCAATCATAACTAAACTTAGCATAAAAAGCTTCTCCCTTTGCATCGACCAACTTCTTTTTCCTATGTAATGGCTGCCGAACATCTAGTTGGGACTCGATGCGCATAATAGTCTCATGGGATTGTGAATTATATTTTAGATCATAGGTTACATAAGAATTGATGAAATTGCCGAGAGGTTTTGCGACTTCCTTACAGAAAAACCCCGATCTTAGCCCTTTTACATGCACCTAGACATTAACAAAAAGCAAAGGAACATGTAGTGGATCCTACCCATTCTCAATCGTGCTCCAAACCAAGAGATGGCGATTGAACGACCAAGGAGTACCATCCACAACTCTATCAAAATCCAGCCTATTATAAAATCGGAATAAAAAACTTCCTTGCACCAATGTTTGTGATTGTGACTCCGCCCAAAGGATGCCATATATCCGCTAAAACTGACTTCACAAAGTTGAAATTTATGGCATTATAGGTGAGAAACATACCTACCAAACACCATTCATAAGTTTGGGCCGGGTCATCCAAGGCAATATTGAAAGACAAACCTTCATCCTGCTTTGCTGTCAATGATTGCATATTATTGGTACGTTCCATATCTATGCCGGAGACTCATCAGAGAAAAAAACCTAACTCTGTACAAAGCCTGTAAAGATTGCAGATGCAAGTAAAGAGAGAAGATAATAGTCGACACGAGCAGACCAAGCCCCAACGCGGGCGATGGAATCCCAGTCCTCCCAAATGTTGTTCTTTCTCTCTCTACCAAAATCCCTAATTTGAGTAATACAAGTCAGTCCCCACCTCACCGAAACATATAATGTGAATATGAACCACTGCGTACTGCAAATTTGGGCTAGAAAGCGCAGCAAAGCAATTGGCCATTTGACGGGCCTATGCCTTACAACCATCATCACCATCGGGGAAGAACTACAAAGAGAAAGAGACACCATGATAACTAGAACATACAAACAGAAGGAAAGTTACGGTTGCAAAACGTTAAACACCCATGGAGTGAATTTTGAGAAGACCCAAGAAGAAACAATCCCAAGATCGGCAACACCCAAAGACGACATTCCTGTTTACATCTTCCCGACCTTGTACTTTACTATGTAATCCTGTGAAAGATTAAAGTTGAGAAGGCTACATACATATTATTTACAATTGTAGAAAATGAGCTTTTGCAACGAATTAAGGACTCAATGACACCATAGGAACTATAGTTTTCATGAGAAAGAGTGATGCAAACTTATAGTTGTTAGAAAATAAGCTCATGTCTATCACTGAAGGAGATATGATGGTGAGTCAATATTTCATTAAAATAAAATATATTTACAATGAAATTGAATTTGATTTGGATTTGAATAATGCAATTAACGAGGCACATAAGAGAACAATTGTTGTTCATGGATTAAATCCCAAATACAATGAGATGATGACAGCTATTCAAGGCTGGGCTAAAGAACTGACTCTTGATAGAGAATATCTTAGCCAACCAAGAAACTTTGGATAAGCAAATGTTGAAAGTTTAAATAAATGTAGAGGATAAGGCTCTCTTTGCTAAAAAGAGTCTCAAGATAAGACAGTTACAAGATCCAACAACTAAGGAGAAGGCTAGCAAAAAGGCCGACATGAAAAAGGCTTATAGTGAACAAGGATGACATAAGAGAAAAGAAATATTTGATGTACAGAAGCGTTAATAAATTTGGAGTGAAAAATAAAACAGCAACAAGAACACCAAGATTTTTATACTGGTTCAGCAATGCCTACGTCCGGTTTATAGATGACTGAGTATTTTACTATAATCAATGAGAGCGTACAATAATGTTTATCACTCAATTTCTCAAAAGACCCTAATTAATCCAAGCTCACCCACTCCTACTAAAAAGATAAACAAATATATATGTATGTATGAGTATATATATATATATATATATATTGTCTCTCTCTCTCTCAAAATTTCTGCTCTCTCTCACTTCTGGAAAATCTTTCTACTCTCTCACACTAAACAACTTCTACTCTCTTCTCACACCAGAAATCTTCTGCTCTCTCCTCTCCTCTATCTTCCGTTGTTGTTGTTTCTCTTTTATAAAGAATTCAATGGATGAAGGTCAAGGCCAGCCGCACCAAGCCACCATTTCTGACTCAACATTCACCGAAAGTAAGCTATAATTTATGACTTTGAGAAGCTAAGAATTTTGATTTTGTGAAGCTACCATTTCTGACTTTGAGACAATACTCAACAATCTCTACCTTGACTCAAATCCTTGAAGTAGAATTCGAAATGGTCGTCTCCCAATTCTCTACGGGGCAATCAATAGATTTTACAAATGTTAATCCAGTCTAAGCAATGCTTAAACTTGAGTAACAAAACTGGTTTTGTCAACATATTAGCAGGATTATCGACGGTCCCAATCTTCTGAAGAAGAATATGTCCCTTATCAATAATCTCACGAAAAAAATGGAACCTTACATCAATGTGTTTTGTACGTGTGTGATGAATTTGATTCTTTGTTAAATAAATAGCGCTTTGACTGTCGCAATGAACATCCATATGGTCCTGGTGGAATCCTAAGTCATCAAGCAACCCTTGAAGCCAGATGACTTCTTTAATAGCTTCTGTTACTGCCATGTATTCTGCCTCAGTAGTTGATAAAGCAACTATAGATTGCAAAGTTAATCTCCAACTCACTTGACCTCCGGTAAAAGTGAATACAAAACCTGTAATGGACCTACGCTTGTCCAAATCACCTGCATAATCAGAATCTACATATCCAACAACACATTGACCAGTAACTTCATCTTACTGAAATAATAAACCAACATCCACAGTACCCAGAATATACCGTAGTATCCATTTCACAGCTTGCCAATACCCTTTTCCTGGATTATGCATATATTTACTGACAATACTAACAGCTTGTGAAATTTCAGGCCTAATACACACCATAACATACATCAAATTACCAAAAGCACATGCATATGGAATTTTAGACATGTAATGACTCTCCTCATTTGTGTTAGGAGACATAAAAGCACTAAGTTTGAAATGAGGAGCAAGAGGTGTACTAACCGGTTTTGAATTTTCATTCATCCCGCAACATTATAGTACCTTCTTCAAATACTGCTTTTGACATAGACCAATCTTGATTTTTGCTCTATCTCTTTCAATTTCCATACTTAGTATCTTTCGAGCTTCTCCTAAGTCCTTCATCTCAAATTCATTACTCAGTTGAGTCTTCAATCTTTCAATCTCCACTTTGCTTTTACATGCTATAAGCATATCATCAACATATAAAAGCAAATAAATAAAGGTTCCATCTTGTAGCTTACGAAAGTATACACAATGATCATAATGACTTCTTATGTACTTTTGCTCGATCATAAACCTATCAAATCGCTTATACCACTGTCTTGGAGACTGCTTCAAACCATAAAATGAATTTTGCAATTTGCAAACCCAATTTTCTTTGCCAACAACCGTAAACCCTTCTGGCTGAGACATAAAAATATCTTCCTCCAAAACACCGTGTAAGAATGTCGTCTTGACAACAAGTTCAAACTGCACAACCAAAGCCAACAAAATAAGAATGGAAGAATTTTTTACTACAGGAGAGAATACCTCGTTGTAGTCAATACCTTCCTTTTGAGCATAACCTTTAGCTACCAATCTGGCTTTGAATCTTACATTGGCTTTTCCCAAAGATTCCATCTTCTTATAATATACCCATTTAGAACCAATTTCTTTCTTCCCTTTTGGTAACTGAACCAGCTTCCAAGTCTTATTTTTATGAAGAGATTTCATCTCCTCATCCATAGATTTCTTCCACTCTATGCTCTCTGAACTCCTGACAGCTTATTTGTAGGTGGATGGAATATCATCTTTAATAACTGGAAATGCATACGCCACAGTATCAGTAAACCGAGCAGGCTTTCGAATTTTCCTTCTTGATCTTTTGGTTACAATAGAATCTTGTTGCTGTGGTGGTTCTTAGGCAGGCACTTCCTCTTCATTATCCTCGTCTTCATCATCAAAATCAACTGTAGGACTAGTATCTGTAACATCAGACCTTACTGGATCAACTGGATTCTTCAATAACTCCACCTGCTTTGAACTACTCATGGTCTTGGTCGCTTCAATTTCTCCTTCACGCTTGTTCTGATTAACTATAACAGTCTCATCAAAAGTCACATATCTGCTTACAACAAATTTCTTCTCATCTGGATACCAAAGTCGGTATCCCTTCACACCAATGCTAAAGCCCATAAATAGAGCTCTCTTTGATCTTGGATCCAACTTGCTTTCCCTAACATGATAGTAAGCAGGACAATCAAATATGTGTAAATCCTTGTAATCAGTACAAGGTTTACCAGACCATACCTCCATGAGTGTTTTGCCCTTGTTTGCAGTAGTAGGCAACCGATTAATAATATGGCTTGCATAAGTAATTGTCTTAGCCGAAAATACCTTGTCTAAACCAGCATTAGACAATATACACCGAACTTTTTCAAGTAGAGTACGGTATATGCGCTCTGCCACCCCATTCTATTGTGGTGTCTCCCTAACCGTGAAATGCCTCACAATACCCTCATCTTGATAAACTTCCAAAAAAGGATCTGACTTATATTCACCACCATTATCTGATCTGAGAGTTTTGATCTTTAGACCGGTTTGCATTTCAATAATCGTTTTCCACTTCAGGAATATCTTTAAGACTTCATCTTTATGCTTCATGGTGTACACCCATACTTTTCTAGAGAAGTCATCAATAAAGGAGACAAAATAATGGCTACCTCCCCAAGATGCATTCTTGGAAGGTCCCCAAATATCAATATGAACATAATCTAGAACGCCTTTAGCGTGGTGAATAACAGTGCCAAATTTCACTCTAGTTTGCTTATCCAGTACACAATGTTCACAGAATTCCAATTTACATGCCTTTGCGTTTTTCAATAAGCTTTACTTCATAAATCCTTACAATGCTTTTTCACCTGCATATCCAAGAAGCATATGCCATAACCATGTATTTGAGCTAACTATATCAGCAGATTCAGTGATAGCTGCTCCACCAGTAACTGTACTCTCCTGTAAAAAAATACAAGTTATTTCGTCTTGTACCTTTCATCACCACAAGTGCACTGTACACAGCTTTAAGAACTCCACCCTCTATGGTGATCTTGATACCCTTGGATTCTAATGCTCCTAATGAGATAAGAAATTTCTTCATATCTGGTACATACTGAACATCACTCAATTCTCTGACTGTTCCATCGTGCATCTTCAAACAGATTTTGTCTATCCCTTGTGCTTTGTAGGCATTATTATTTCCCATCAAAACAACTTCACCATCCAGCTCCTGGAAGCTAGAGAACCATTCTCGAATGGGACACATATGATAAGTTCAACTTGAATCCAAAATTTACTCCTTGTAGTGACCATCAGTAGATGAACTAGTCAAAGCAAACTCGAAATCATCATCTTCAAATTTTGCAACATTTGTTACAAAACCCACTTTCTCCTTCTCTTTGTTCTTTAATTTGGGGCAATCTTTCTTCCAATGACCCTTTTGGTGACAAAAGGCACATTCATCTTTCGCAGGAAACTTCACTTGTGACTTTGAACGAGATTTTCCCCGCTTTTCATGTTTTCTTTCCTCTGTTCATCCCCTTGCAATGAGTGCCTCAGTTTGTGAATTGTGAGTCTTCGGTTCCTTCTTACGACACTTATGATTCACTAATGCCGCAGAAACCTCATCAAGTTTCACCTCGGATTTTCCATACAACAAAGTAGTTGTCAAATGATCATAATCATCAGGCTATGAATTTAACAAACATACTGCCTTATCCTCATCAGGAATTTTCACATCAAGGTTTGCTAAATCAGCAAGTATTTTATTATAATCATTTAGGTGCTTGTGCATAAAAATAGCTGGATGATACTGAAATCGGAAAAATCGCTTCTTCAAGAAGAGCCAATTTTCTGCTTTATCGATCATAGTTATTTGCTTAAGTGCTTAATTTGTATTGACAATTGGACGAAGAACCACCCAACTTTATCAATCATAGTTATTTGCTTGTGTGCCTAATTTGGTCTAATGTTCAAGTAGTTAGCGGCTCAAGTTTATGCCAATCAAATTGGACAACTTAATTAATTGCTTAAATAAATTCATGATTCTGGTTAATATATTTGATAATTTTAATCTATTTCAATAAATCTAAAGAAGCAAATTTCGAGTTAATCATTCTAAATTAATCTAAAATATTGCCACTATAAAAATTTTGATATTCTACATATTAACAGTCAGGCTGATGGGATTTATTTAAGCAATTAAAAAAGTCTTAGTCCTTTTAAATTAAAAACATATGAAAAAGTCCATTGTTGTAATTCATATAATTAATAAAATGTCAAAGAGCTAAAGGTCATTGACATTATATATATATATATATAAACTACAGCCTTTGTAGGTACAAAAGAATGAAAACAAATTTATCATATAAGGGTTTTATATACCCAAAAGAGAAAAAAGAAGGAAAACACTAGTTCACAAAGTGCAGATTATCTTGTTATCTATTCTTTACAACAAGTTATTTTCTCTATAAATAGATTTGGCCGGATTGCTGTTATGGAGCTCATCTATAGTTCTGAGTCGGGTAGTTAAGAGTTCCATCCACCAAATAATGACGAGGCAGGAACTGAATTTCTCTATAATGGAAGCGTTTGATTTTGCCAGCCCAAAATTAATAGCTAAAACTACTTGGTTATTAGTACAGAACAGAACAGAACATTTGTCCATCAGGGTTTTGTTAACAATTTTTTTATCAAGAAAATTTAATATGGCCATGGCTTCCCACGAAACCTTTATCGAGAAACCTTGACAGTAAAATTGAACTGCGATATGGGTTTCCAAGACTCAGTTTTCTCGCCGGTAAATAGTCCGTATCATTACTATTTGGCTACTGCAATTGGTCTTGCTCTTGCCGTGATCATGCTCGTCTGTGTCCTGACATTCTGTGCTATAGCTGCATCAATGATCGTGATCTTCATTTACATAGTTTGCGAATGTATTTATGGGCTTCAGTTCGAAACTTCTGAGGATGACATCGAAGTAGGAATACGAGAAAATCAAGCTGGGACTTGGCACAACATTCCAGGATACGAAACACCAGACGAACTTCCATGGGATGAAGACGAAAGCAGAGAGGAAGAGGAGAATAACTTCGTTGAGCAGTTGTGTCTACCTGTAAGATATGGAGACATAGAATTGGATGCGAAGTCCAGGGATTGTTCTATCTGCTTGGATGATTACGAGGATGAGGATCTGTGTACAGTTCTTCCTTTGTGTAAACACGTTTTTCATGCAAATTGTATAGACTACTGGTTTATGAAAAACACAACATGTCCAGTATGTCGTAAATGTATCCTAGATGTCTGAGCTCTAGTATTGCAATATGTGTTAGAAAAAATTAACAGATCGAATAACACAATCACAAAGATCATGCTAACCAGGATTATTTGCATATGCATATAAAACAAAGGATCACTAACTTGGATTCTCGTTATGATTCCACAAGTTAAAGAAAGCAGATATATCCTTTTTCGAAGATATTAAAGCACCAGCGTCGTTCACAAAACAAAAAACACTCCAAGTATTCTTATTATTGTTCAAACCGCTGCCTGGTAGTTATTCATACATGATGCCTTCTAGACCCATCATGGATGTAAAACGACATCATCTCCCACTCACATATGATGGGTTTATAAAAATCTCTATAGTACTCATACTTGTTCAATAACCAATGTGACCAGCATACGACGAGAGCACAGTGTCATACATCTGTTAGGAGTATATGACATCTCGATTTAACAAATTGATACTAGGACTTATGAGTCCTTGAGTAGACATTGTATGCTATACCCTAGGTCATATCTCGCATTCGCATTTTTTCTTTGATCTCATTTAGTTTCTTGAGTCATGATTGTATTCAAGTTCTTGAGTCATGATTGCTCCCACTCGGATCAGTTATCATAGAGAATCTTTCTATGGAATTGCTCCCACTTGGTTGAAGTTCCTCATCATGATTCTGCATAACAGAATTATTCTGATCAAGCGACTCATGTAATAATAGGTCTTTACCTATTTCGCCTTGCTTTGGAAAATCATTCTCTAAGAATGTTACATCTCGTGATTTAAATTCAGTTACACCTCCATTACCTTGTTCACTTATGAACACGTATCCTTTTGAGTGTTTTGAGTATCTAATAAAAATACTTTTTTTCCCTCTTGGGCCTAATTTTCCATGTTTGTGGGAGAGATCATGAACATAGGCTGCACACCCCCAAGGTCGGAGACTTGACACATCAGGCCTCCTACCAGTCCACAACTCATATGGTGTGCTTGTAACTGATTTCGTGGGCACACGATTAAGTACATACGTGGTTGTTAGCAACGCATCACCCCAAAAGATAATTGGTAAATTTGCTTGGGTCATCATGGACCTAATCATTTCTAGTAGCGTCCTATTTCGTCTTTCAGCGACGTCATTTTGTTGTGGGGTTCTAGGAATTGTTAATTGCCTTTCTATTCCTTTTTCATCACAGAAAGCCTTGAACTTTTCTGATAAGTACTCTTGTCCACGATCAGTTCGTAATGCTTTTATTTTCTTATCTAATTAATTCTCAACTAAGTTCGTGTATTTTATGAAACAATCGAATGCTTCCGATTTATGAGAAATCAAATAGATATGACCATACCGAGTATAGTCATCTATGAACGTGATGAAATAAATTGCCCCACGTCTAGCCGTTACATTCATTGGACCACAGATGTCGGAATGAATTAATTGCAATGGATATAAAGCTCGTGTTCCCTTTCCAAATGTCTTTCTTGCCATTTTACCAGCTAAACAATGCTCACATATAGGTAAATCTACTTGACTTAGATTACCTAAAAGTCCTTATTTAGCTAATCGCCTTATTCGATTTTGACCAATATGGCATAATCTAGCATGCTACAAAGTTGCATCATTGTTGGAATTACTAAATGTAAATAATGAATAACTAATATTTTTATTTTCCTTTAATACATCCAGTACGATAAAACCATCCAATAAAAAACCATGACCATAATTAATAGATCCAAGATA
>JANKYE010000225.1:40649883-40670383 GCA_032467995.1 Erythroxylum dillonii
TTAAGTTTTTGAATATGAAATTATTATCAATGATAAAATATAGTTGAGTAAATATTAATAATTAAACATGACTTTGTTTTATTTAAAAATAAAAAGTAAAAATAAGAAGTAAAAATTAAAAATCACAACAAGCACAGTGCACTTAGTAATGCATTGAAAATCAGTTGGAAGTTGTAATTCATTGTTCTTTTCTATCAATTTAGCTATCTATAGACACCTCAGTAGATAGTGATTGCAGTCTCACGATATGACTTATTGTAATGGTGTGTTTACTATGATTAATATAATTTCTTTCATTTTTTTGTAAAAAGGTGACTCAATTTATAACATCCAAAGGGTTATTTTACGAACCTTGACTTCAAATACATCTTTTGTGAAAAATTTTAACAAATTTCAGAGGGCATTTTACACAGGCACACACGTGTGTACATATACATGAACAAGGTTAGCGAAATGTAAAATAGAACTGCAGAAGCAATAATGTTAAAGATGTATCAGAAAAGGATGCAGTACGAAATATGTTAGGTAATACATGTATAATATGTATCATAATTTCATTTCTATCGAATTAATAATTTTAAAAAGTAATCACTACTATCTAACAATAACTTAATAAGCCCAAAATTAAAAGATATAAATTAAAAAAAAGATTTAAAACCAAAGTAGAAATAGAAGACCTAAAATTGGTGAAGATATTTCATGATATGAACATGTGATTCTAAAACGAACTTGGAAACATACAAAAGCTAGAATTTTTACGTCTATTTTAATTTAAATCGATCACTATGTATTTGTTAAATTAGTAAAGCTGCATCGCTATCGTACTGGAAAGAGTTTTCAAAGAGAAGGGGAGGCACACTTAACCGAGTCCAGATCCTCTGTTCAATTTTATGGTGTCTTATTCTGTCTCGTGAATCTCAACCATTCATTATGCGAGTTCCGCGTTTATTTATACGGAATCCACGCGGGATTCACATAAATGAGTGGTTGAGATTCATAGAGCAGAATAAGACACCATAAACTGAACAGAGAATCTTGTCTCCACTTAACCCACTCCACCCCTTTTTACCTTGCATCTTTCTCACAAACTAGGGTTTACGAGGTAATTAAATATTTCTCTTCTGATCGTCATGAAAATTTTCCAATATCTACATCTCATCACCCGCATATACATATCTTTTCTTTTATGTGCAATAATGGACCTGCCAATTCAATTTCAGCATGAAATATCTTCAATCAGTTTATAGTAGATCATTAGACCAAGCATTTGTTTATATTTTAATAAGAGAAGTTAAAGCTCCAGCTTTTAACCTCACTTGACTACAAATAGCAAGTACTAAAATTGATCTAGGTCTAAACGTTTGGACCTTCTTGACAGTCACACCACCAAAAATTCCACCATAATAACGAGTGGGACTAGCCAGTCCCACCGATTTCCATGAAAACGAAACACGACATGTTTCTGCTAATGATTTTGGTGAGGAAAAAAAATTAAAAGTCGGGAATATTACTCAATTAAAAAGGAATAGAGATTACTTGATCAGAAAGTTGGAAGTCGACCGAAAATGGTCAAAGAATAACATCAGATTTTTGGGGAAGCACACAAAACCAGCGATTGATCGATACTTGACGCATGTGGGTATGTGGGTATGGTTCAAAGTGCAAAGCATGCCTGAGTCACTGATGACATAAGGACGGCGAAGCAAACAAGCACCGTATGGGTACCAACTTGTGGATAAAAACATGGAGAACATCCATGTAAGGCTCTACTTCATTTGAGATGTCAACTTTTTGAGTGTGAAGTTTTGCTACTTGGACAAGCAATTGTTGAAGCGCACACAACCAATCTTGTCATCACGTTCGGCCTTCATGCCTCTCGACAGCTCCAGCAAAAAAAATGAAGTCCATGTTCTCTTCAGATTACTTTTCTGCAATATATTTTTTAAAATAAAACTAAAATTTAAACTGATAAAACAAAAAATTAAGATTTAAAAGATTCAACTGATATTAAATCGTTATAAAATCAGTCAAAAATTATATAAAATTAAAAATTTAAAAATATAATTAAAAGAGATAGTTTTTACTTATCTAAAAATATAATATTGAAACATTTTGCTACTATTAATAAATTGTTTTCATTAGAAAATGATTAAAACTTTAATTTAGGACATAAGTATGCACTTAAGAATATGAACTAGCAAATTATATGTACCTTCAAAGCTAAACTCGTCTGATGGTAAATGCTCTCAGAATAAAAGACACAAAATTATTAGAGCTTTGTATGTGACTTTAAACCTAGTTTTCTACAATTATTCATAGCTTACAGCATATCTTCACCTTTCAGGCATGTGTCAGAATTCAACTACGTCACTTAACATTAAATATTCCAAACAGGAGATTATGTCTTAACGAATTCAATTTTCATGTTACCAGTCAAGCAAAATCTGATTACAAGTCGGGAATATGTTTCATATCCAAGAAAGAAAAATATGCCTTTGTCACTGACTTGCTTCCTTAATAATCGTATATTTTCACTAATGTATTTCTTCCAGTTTGTTAACACCAAAATATTGAACCGTGTAAGTCACGCATCCGAGGTGTCCCAATCGGTTTTTTAATGCGCGACTTAACAATAGACCATGAGAAGATGTCATACTAGAATCTATAAGGAACCCCGCTAAATTCACGAGTTAATAGTATGCAATGAAAAGATGCCTCGTCAGTTCATAAAATGTTTCCTAATTAAAGAATTGTGTATTTATAACAATAGTTTTAGAAAATACACGAGGATTTCGATAATCTTAATGTAGCTATGTTTGTGTATATTTTATCGAAAAATATGTTTTTAGATGTACATAGTCATTGATCGCACGAGAGAGCCAACAAAATAGTATGAAATTACTTTGATCAAGTGGCTTTTATGGAAAGGAAAGAGCGGACACTCGTCAAGTTTTTTGTGAGAAAAATTAAGATAACTTCACCGGCAAGAATATACCGGGAGTAAATAACACGATTCTCTAAAAAGTTTACCAAAGATTAATAACAAAAGCACACTTCAATTTTAACCAACAAATCAATACAAGAATAAAAAACTTAATAACAAAACAAACACTAAGATTTAGGTAGAAAACTCCCCAATGTAGAGAAAAAGCTACGGGTCAAACCAATAAACAATTTCACTAAATTTAAATAAGATTTTACAAAGTTTAATCTCAAGTAATTGACCCTTACTCAAAACAATATCTCACTCCACAACTACAAGTTACCTCACTAAATTTTAGGATTGAAATTATAATTGATATATCAATCAATAAACTCTTAAACCAATCCTTAAAAAATAATAAAAAGGAATGAGAATAATTTTCTACATGCTCTTTCTCTATTTTTTCTCACTTTTTTTAATGTTTCGGCCGCACACTATCATTAAACTTACGTCTTTTCTCTTTTATATTTCGAAATAGGTTTTTTTTTTATGTCATCCATGGTCACATACACTGTCTCTTCCAACATCACCTAAGTTACATATATATATATACATTTACAAAAGGTAGTTTATGTTATAAACACTAGCGTGTACACAATTGTGCCCTTTGGGAGATGGTCGAGTTGGTAGAGTGGAAGGGCATGAAGCCAAAAGGTCTTGTGTTCAATTCCCCCTATCTACGCTCTCTTAATCGAGCCTGTCGTATAGGGCTTGCCTAGTGCAGAGTACCTGGTTGACGTGATTTACAGGCTATTGCGTCAATCCGGAAGTTTATCCAATGCGTATCCAAAGGATAGTGGCTACAGGTTCCTCCATTTAAAAAAAGTGTACACATTCGTGTATGTCTTTATCCTTCACATCATTTAGCACAAGGTTCCAGAAACTTACACGGTTGATTCACACGACCATGTACCATGTAAGTAAAGAACACAGGCGTGTAATATCCTATACAGCTATGTCTTTCTAGAAAAGCATCCTTCTTGTCTTCACTCATTCTTCATCCCCACAAACTATAAAAGTGTTAATGATCACAGAAAGTCTCAACATAGGGTTGGACACTCAACAATCTCCTCCTCCAGCCTAATTATGGGGAAGACACATTATGCTTACTACAAAGCTCATGCTCGCTTCTGGGAACTACTTTAGTTAACATATCAACATCATTCATGTTCATGTGAATCTTCTTCAATATCAATTATTGCTTTTCAATCACGGATTTCAACTAATGATATCTAACATCTATGTGCTCTGTACAATAATGATACATAGTAATTTGGCTCAAGTCAATAACAATTTAACTATCACAAAATATTAAATAGTTTTCTTGCTTCACATCCAACTCTTGAAGAAATCTTAAGCTATATACTTTTATAGCTTAGATTGTCATGAAATGACTCCCCCTATAAACTTAAACAGAAAATCTGAAGTGGACTTTCTTCCATCAAGATCTCTAACCATATTTGCATTTGTATAAACTTCTAGAATTGGCTCAACATCACAAAACACAAACTCCACGTTGACATACCTCTTAAGTATCTTAAATTTTATTTTACCGCTTCCCAGTGAACCTTCCTGCGATTAGACAAGTATTTACTCACTAACCTAACAGCTTATGCAATATCTAACCTTGTACACACTGTTGCATATATCAGAGACCTTACTGCAGATGAGTATGGAATAGAAGATATACAATTTTTCTCCTTTTCTATTGACGGATATGCACACTTAATCAGCTTGATGTGCGATGCTAGTGGTGTGCTAAATGACTTTACATGCTTCATATTGAACTTTTATAACACCCGTTATAATTATCTTTCCTGTGACAATCATAGTTTCCTACTCTTTTTGTCCTGAGTTATTTCCATGCCCAAAATTTGCTCTATAAGCCCTAAATCTTTTTATATTAAAAGATTAAGACAAATCCTCCTTTAATTTTTAAATTCATCCAATATCTTGACCTACAATCAGCATATCATCAATATATCGAAGAAGAATGACGAAATTCTCACATATGAATTTCTTAAAATACACACATGGATCAATATAAGTTTGCTTGTAACCATAGCCAGACATAAAGGAGTTAAACTTCCAATACCGCTGTCATGGATCTTGTTTTAACCCATATAAGCTTTTCTTCAACTTATAGATTAGATTCTCCATGCCTTTAACTTTGATACCTTTTGGATGCTCCATGTACATCTTCCCTTTCAAATCTCCATGCAAGAAAGCTATTTTAACATCTAACTACTTGAGTTTAAGATCTAAATAGGAAGTCAAACCCAATACTGTTTAAATTAAGGTTATCTTAACTAATAGTGAGAAGATTTCATCAAAATCTGTACCCTTCTTCTAACTGAACCCTTTCATCACTAGCATTGCCTTATGCTTCAATGGCTTATCACCATCTTTTTTTTTTATCTTGAACACCTATGTGTTCTTCAATGCATTTTTTTCTTTTTGGAAACTTCAGAAGTTCATATGTATCATTCTTCTTTAGAGAGTTCATCTCTTCCTTTATAGATATAAGCCAAAGATTTTTGTCTTTACAAGATGCAACCTCTTGCATATTCGCAGGCTCCTCCTCAACAATAACAAATATATATTCTATGCTCAGGTATCTTATAGAAGGTCTTTTCTCCCTTGTCAACTTTCAAAATTGTATATTATTAGCTGTTGGATCTAGTTGCTTCCCCTACTCATTATCCCTAATGACTTCATCTTCAACATTGCCCAGGTATGGTTCATGTAACTTATCATTACCAAGTTGTACCTGATCACCATTAATATGTATTTGGTCACACCCTTCATCTCCTTCACTTGTAGACTACTCAACAATGGTAGAAATATTGGAGAAGAATTAATAATACTAGAAGATGAGTTACTATATGTAACTTTATCTCCTATCAAAAGATCTGCACCTCTCTTGTGCTCCTAGAATATCACATCTTGGCTTTGACTACTTTATACTTCTTTGGTTCATAAAGTCAAACTGATCATCACAATAACCAATAAAGATGTAAGGTATTTCCTTGGAGTTAACTTCCTGTAGATATATGTTTAAATACTTTACAGCCAAATACTCTCAAATGATGATATATGAGATCTTTACCTATATACACTTTATCAGGAATCATAAAATTTGAGGAAACTAAGGGAGTTTGGTTAATCAAATAGATTGCAGTTTGGACTGCTTCACCCCAAAACGTCTTTAGTAACTTGGACATTTTGAGCATGCAATGAACTTCTCCATAATTGCTATTTTCATACTCTCAAGCCTCAATAACTCCATAATGTTGTGGAGTACCAGGTTCAGTCTTTTCATGTCTAATGTCGTACAAGGTATAGTAATCTTCAAACACCTTCGAAGTATACTCACCTCTATTATTTATTCGTAAAAACTTCAGCTTACTCTCAGCTTCTCTTTCTACCAAGACATGGAACTTATATAGATATGAAAAAAGGGCCCATACCCAGCCCAAAGTCAATAGAACAAGCCCAGTTAACCATACCTTGGGCCTAGTTTCCTTGAAAACTTTAAGCCTTGGGCAGAGTTCATGCTCGGGCTTGACCCGACTCGTATAAACAAAACGACGTTATTTTACACTTTTAATTTTTAAAATAATTAGGTCAGGTTAAGTTGGGCTCGAGCTTCGGCCCACAATCTCTGACTTGGAAGAGTCCGGGCTCAGCCCAACCCATTGTCATCCCTAAACTTTTGAAAAGTTTCAAAAACTTGACTATTTGCTTTCAACATGTATACTCAAGTATTCCTCAAAATATCATCAATAAATGTAACAGAATATTTGTTACTTCCTAGTGACTTCTCCTCAACTGAGCCATAAACATCTGAATGCACCAGCTTTAATGTCTCCAACTTTCTCATAGATCTTCTCTTGAAAGAGATTCTATGCTGCTTTTTTGTCAAATAATGATCACAAGAATTAATCGGTAGGGTGTTTTTGATAAGGAATAAAGGATTTACCAGCCAACAACTTTAATCTCTTCTCACTTATGTGTCCCAATTGTCAATGCCACAAATTTAGAGAAGTTTCCTTTTCAACTATGTATACTTCTCCACCACCACACACCTTTAAGCGTGTCATGTACAATATGCAACATAAATCTCCTCGAGTTATTATCATTGCTCCCTTAAACAGTTTCCATTTCCTATCCCTAAAAGTGTGCTTGAATCCTTCTTGATTTAACAAATTTGTCGATAATATATTTAATCATAAATCGAGGATTTGTCATACATCTCTTAAGGTTAACAAGCATCCAACGTTTGTTTGAAATCTGATATCACTCATACCAACATTTTTGGTGAACTTTGATTTTCCATCTTTACACTTCCAAAGCTTATACTTTTTTAGTTTAAGAAGTACTCTACTTTTAAAACACAATGATACGAAGCTCTCATATCAATCAGCCGCTTAGAACCAAAATCACTTAAATAGAGACATTCACTTGTCGCACAAACTAGGGACACCTTATCATCAGTGCTTGTAGCAGTTGCGACTGTAATCTTACCATCATTATAATGATCTTTTTTTTCTTTTTTTCTAATCTCTCTTCCACTTGTAGCAGAACCACTTAATTAATCTTGGCTTGTCGCAATAATGACATGTCTTCATCTCTTTGTCACCTCTGCTCTTACTTCTTCCCTGCTTTTTGCCACGAAAGCTTGCACGTTGTCAACTCCCATTTCTTTTCTTTATTTCTTCATTGAACATATTCTCTTTGATTATATCGAAAAAGAGCACACCTTCAAGAGCTGAATTGCTAATTGTCACCACCAGCGTCTTTGAGCTATCTAGCAGTAAATTGAATAGGAATAAAACTTGAAGTTCATCATCAAGAATGATTTTCATTGTAATAAACTTATTAATTATATCATGGAAATCACTCAGATGCTTCGATATAGATTTTCTAGCTTTCAACTTCAATTTTACTAGCTTTTTAATCAAAGAAGCCTTATTATGGGTAGTCTTCCTTTCATAGAGACCTTCTAGCTTTTTTCACAACTCAAAAGGACCATTTTCTTAAAACACATGGTTGAATATACTAATATCAATCCATTATCAAATAGTACCCAGAGTTTTTCGCTTCATCTTTTTCCACTTTTTATTTGACAGCTTCTCAGGTTTTGAAGGAACATCATCTTTTACACCTTTGTCCACATTAATAGAATCGAAGAGATCCTAGTAGGATAGAAGGTCCTCCATCATAGGCCTCCAAATAGGGTAGTTTTTTGACATCAACTTAACCATAAAGCTATTTTCACCTTCCATTACGATGACTCTAATACTACTTGCTAAGAGTCAATAATACAACTCTCTAAAAAGTCAACCAAAGATTAACAACAAAAATGCTATTCAACTTTAACTAGCAAATCAGTTTGAGAATAAGAAACTTAGTAATAAAATAAACACCAAGATTTACGTGAAAAAACCCTCTAGTATACGGGCTAAATTGATAAGCAAATTCACTAAATTCAAACAAGAATTTACAAAGTTTAATCTTGAGCAATTGACCCTTGCTTGAAACAATATCTCACCCCACAACTATAAGTTGTCTCATCAAGTTTCAAGATTGAAACTAAAGTTGATATATCAATCAACAAACTTTCAAACCTAAAAAACAATATAGAAGGATGAGAATACTTTTTCACTTGCTCACTCCCTATTTTTCATCACTTTTGTTTATCTTTTGGCCACACATATCATTAAACCTATGTCTTTTTCTCTTTTATCTTTTGAAATAAAATTTTCTACACCGTACACAGTCACATACATGACAACGCAAGTGATCGTGTCTCTTTTACCATTGTCTAAGTCGTCGATATACATGGTTACAGGGAATTACACGATTGTTACACACTATCATGCATGTTATAAACTTAGGCATATAAATGACTGTGTATGTCTTCACTCTTCATGTCCTTTAGCACACGATTATAGAGACTTACACGGTTGATCCACATAGTCTTGTAAGTAAAGAACACAGGCGTATAATACCCTACATAGCTGTATCTATCCAGAAAAGTTGTATCTAACTGTCATCCATATTGTCTTCACTCGTGCGTCATCCCTATAATTCATACAAGTGTCTAATAATCACAAAATGTCTCAAAATAAGGTTTTACACTCAATGCAATAAGTAATCTATGAGAATAAATATGGAGTGAGGGCTATTTATATATTTTCAATTTATGGTAAAATGATAAAAAGATATTCTGTTTCTTTCCGGATTTTGTTCTTCGTACTAACAAACACACTGAACTTTAAGTTAGAAAATGCTCCAAAACGGTGATGGGCAATTATATAGCCCCAGCTAAATAAGATTGCTTCAAGGTATGGAGGACTGTTAGCTAAAATCTTCATCCTCTCAATGTCTGTCAACAGCGACGGAGGATTCATATCTACACAAGCTGTTTCAGGGAAAAGAGAAATGAAGGTGACACGAGAGGACGATATACGGCGAACCCCACTCCATTATCAAGATTCCTTCGGACCTTTCCTTGAAAGGCGTGTGCTCCTCTCATGCCTTGGTAGGTCCCCAACCCATCTTTGTGGTCCACATACCTACGCGCCTGCCCTTCTACTTCTGCATACCAAAGTCTAGGTCGCCTTCTCTCCCTTAATTTCTATATATACGAGAGCCTTCAAGTATATCGTACACACACCAACTAAACAGCATCCTTTTAGGAGATCTTTCATTTCAGCTTCCGGTTAATAATCACCATGTCGGACACCTGCGGCAACTGCGATTGCACTGACAAGAGCCAGTGCGTGTAAGTACTTTCTCTTTAATTCAATGGGTTCTACGTATAATAGTAAGGCCTTCATTTCATATTTTTCTCCTTTGTGGTATTAAAATCCAACTCGTGCTACTTGTAGTATGCTAACCAGCTGCTTGCCATGCATGATTCGTTGCTTCTAGCTACCAGGCTTCAATAAAGGGGAGAATATAATTAATATATATAAAAAGTTGCAGAAAATAAGTTCAAATCTGCATATTGATGAAGAAACTATCTAATTTTGAAGTTCAATTGATATATAGTGGAACGTATTAATAGTTTGTTTTTCACTTATCAAGTTTGATGTTGAAGATCGCGGGGTGCATATAACTACTCTCTTTATAAATTGTTAAATTCTTATTACGAAATCGTCAACTTTGTAATTCTGCAGGAAGAAAGGAAACAACTACAGCGGTGACATAGTTGTGACAGAGAAGAGGTGAATTCTGCAACTTAATTGATACCTACTCTACCTAGCCCTTAATTTCATCCCCCTCAAAAACACTTCCACGTTTATATACATAAATGGTGATCAGTAAATAAATTTATTCAGTTCCATGTTTATCTTTTATATTAGTTGCCTGAAAATTTTAAATAAGAGGCTATATTTTGCCGCTGAGTAAAATTACCTGTCATCAGACCTGTAAACGATTAAAAAGTGTTAACTGATGCAAATCCTATTGTTGACACGTAGTAAAGACTCTGGACGTCACATATCTTTAACTAAATTATATCCCCCATCTGTGGTTTTGTGATCAAACCAAAAATAATAAAGTAATCATGTCCTATATATTGATCAACTTCGCGTCTTAAGCCTATATATTTATTAGAGGCATACTCTTAAATGCATAAATGCAGATTTGTATGAACAATTGCACCTTTTTAACGTGAAAGAAATGTCTTTAACTATGATGGATACAGCGCCGTCTCTAATGTTGTGATGGAAGGTCAAGCAGCTGAGCACGATGGCAAGTGCAAGTGCGGCCCTGCCTGCGCTTGTGTGAACTGCACATGCAATGACTGAGCTGGAAAATTGGAAGTTATTACTAATCATAAAATAATGTGGAAGTGTTCAGAATAATTCGTGCTCTGTTGTCGTTGCACCTTGTAATGTAATGTGTGTGTGTCAAGTTTGTGTTCCCTTCATTGCTGTGTAACGGCCGTTTCTATGGCCTTGTGTTGTTAAATGGATTAATATTTAGTATACTCCCTGCTGTTATCTTCAGTTGTTCCTTATAAACCACGAGTTTCGTTTTGGTTCTCCATCTCCATACAAGGATCCCAAGGGGATGGAAATTTATCTTGTATAATGCTATTGTCATATCCAAATTGCAAAGCATGCATCAGCTAGTCTGAAGACATAAAATGATACGAGGATAAAGATAATCAGGTATCTGTTTGACATTGGGAAGACAAAACATCCATGGCATACATAATTAGTAGTTCCATGGCATATAACCTGACCATGAATATTGCACCTAACAATATAAAGTGGTAGAGTCCATGACACCTACTAACATATAAAAGAAAGGTATTTGCTCATCCATCCAACTAATTTAGCCATGGATAATGAACAGAGTTTCAAAATGTGATAATCCATCTAGTCTGATATCCTAGAGGTTAACTGTGTTAAGTAACAAGTTCATAATTCAAGCAATGTAAAATACAATTTAACTAGTCTGTAAAAGGTGCCCTTTATTGCTTTATTTATCAAAAATGCTAAATTTTATAATTTAGAAACCGGGGATCAGGCCTCAAAATTTTGTCTATTTATCAACTCAACAATACCCACCCATCTTAAACATTAAAGCCTTCAGCACGAAGGCATCGACGATGAGCTTCTATCCATTTTGCACAAGCAGTTTCACCATGTTCCACAATGCATTCATCTCGCAGCTTCTTTGTTTCAGGACAAGCACAACAAATCTTCTTTCTTGGCTTTGAATCTGAAGCTGGAGGAGCTACTACTGTTCCCTGATTCTTTTCTGATGCATCACGCAAAAGCAGCCCACCCATTTGCAAAATCTTCAAAGTTACTAAAAGAAAACAAAACAAAAGACTCATTTTAAGTTACAAACAAAACCTATGCAGCCTAGAAACTGTCCTCCCAAAAGAGTCCATCAAGTTCCAAACTTAATCTTCAGCATAATTTTTAAATTGAAAAGTAGGCACAGAACACAGAAACAAGTAGCTAGTCCAGGTAAATGATCGTTACAGAATGGTTGCACTCTTTCAGAACCAATCAAAAATTTCAATTAATCCCCAACACTGTCCTCCCCAAAAGAATCCATCAAGTTACGAATGTACTCTTCATCATAATTTTAAGTGAGTAGGCACAGAACACAGAAACAAGATGCTAATCCAGGTCAATGATCGATACAGAATGGTTTTACTCTTTCAGTACCAATAAAAAATTTCAAGTAATCCCCATCCCCAAAAGAGTCCATCAAGTTCCTAAACATACTCATCATCATAATTTTTAAGATAAAAATAAGCACAGACCACAGGAACAAGTAGCTAATCCAGGTTAATGATCAACAGAATGGTTGTACTCTTTCCATACTGAATAAAATTTTCAAGTAACCAACAATTTTTAGTTGCTATTTCGTATTTCTAACTTAAAGGCAGTTAAAAGAAAGTCTCATGATTTACATCAGTTGCATATTTGAAACTGAGAGAACAGGAACAGAGAGACCTTTTTTTTTTCATTTTATTGAAAACCTTTGTACCTATAATCAAAACCTGTGTAACTATTACAGGTGTCAATTGTAACCAAGAAAGAAAAAATGTTCAGTAACTGATTTGGTGATTGGCAGGAATAATTAGTCAGTGGAATATGGCGGGAGGGTTTTGTGATGATAAAATAGACCAGATTTTGTTTAGGAATTTAATCAAAAAGGTTATATACAACTAATACTTTGAACGGCAAACAAATGTTTATATATTAATCTCCTCTAGTCAAACTAATTACACAGAATAAAAAAAAGGGGGCAATGAACTAGCAATTTCAAGCTAAACAAAGAAAAATTCAAGCTACCAAAACCACGTACTTTCATCAATTAAAGACATAACATTTTGGCATTGTCAAGAGCCACAAGTATAAAATACAAACAAGCATTAATTCGACGAGTTGTGTTTGGTAACGTCTTATTTGGTGCATACACAGCATCTGGCAACTGCAATTACTGGGAAATGGATACCCAAAAATCATTATAAGCACTCACCAGGTAAGAGCTTCAAAATTTTCAACCTAAAGAATACGGACAACCATGAGCCGCAATAGCAAGGTCAATCATAAAATACAATCAAACATAAAACCAGACGATCATAAGATTATTCTTGTTCACTTGACAGGTTAATCGTAATTCAATTAATTAGGTGAAACGAAATCCACCGCAACAATCGCATTAAAGAATCAATTAAACCAAGGACATCACCCACAGAGAAAGAGATGACAACCAAAATAAAATCATATACCTCCGTTTGCGGTGCAAGGACAACACGAGCTTAACGAATTCGACGATAATATAGAATATCGCTTGAAAACACCGTAGACAGAGAAACGATTGCTTGAAATGGTGTGGATTTGTTGAGAAAGGAGCCGGAAATTTAGATTTAGGGTTTAAGCCTTTGATTAGGGACCGAAATTGAAACACCACAAAAACACCCAAACGAAACGACCACGTTAGTCTGCGTTTAAGGGAAGTAATGTGGATGGCAGTAAAACGATGCTTTTTTTTATATATTTTATACAAAACTTAAATAATTTATCGAAAATTTGATATTAATGACAAATGTTCATTTAAAATTTTTATTTAAATGAAATTTAGTACATAATAATATTAGAATCAGTAACATTTTGTGAAGATTTATTTACTAAATTTAATATACTTAGAAATTTATTATTAAGTTTTAAATTTTAATTTGTGAATGTTTAATAAAAAATTAATATTAATATTAAAATATTAAGATTTTTTATTGAGTTCAGAACGTTAAATATTCATTTATATCATTTTTTTAATCATGTTGCATCTGGCTTTCTGGCACTTATTAATAAGTAACCATATAATAATTTTTTTTAAAGAAAAAAAGGATAAGTAAATTCTAAAACTAAAACCAGAAGCAAGAAGTGATACAGAACAATTCTAAATATGTACTTTTATATCAAACAAGATAAGATGGATAGTCTGTTTTACTCGTTAAATTTTCTGTACAAGATTTGGTATTGTTTGTAACAGTTCTAATGTTGGACATGGCATATAGATTGAACATTTTCAAATGCAGATACATGCGCATCCCTTCGCGATGCATGAGCAAAGGCTAGTACAAATCCAGATGATATTCCAAAACATTTGTAATGACAGCAAAGAAGAGCTTGACATCAGAGCACACCAGCACAACTCAACCAGAAATTTCAAAACTGATGGCTTGCTAGCTTTCCTGTATCATTCAAGGAAGCTTCAAAATCCTTCATTTTGCAAGCTGTCACCAAAAGAAAGATGTACGAGCTAGCAACTAAGATCCTGGGTGACATTGTATATGTGTTTGTCAGCTTTTCTTTTTAAGCATTTCGTTTCTTTTTTAGTGCATTGATATTTCGTCTGAATTTTTTCATTCTAAAGCTTAGCTATGGGTCTAGAGGACACAAGATTCATTATTCTGGGCCATTGCTAGTGTCTTCAGGGAATATGGATCACATGCTGTAAGATCATGATAAACATATCCAAGAATACACGGCTTGACCAACCGAAAGTTGGAGGATTTCGAGCTGAAGGAAATCAAATCGGATCAAGTAGAATGATACTGATTACTGAGAGTAAGAAGTTGGATGGGGGTTTTTTCATATGTGGGTTGTCCGTAGAAAGATAATTTTAGTGATCTTTCTTTATCTGCAAATTACCACATGAATTTTGGGGCCAGTTTTTAGAGTCTTTTCAAGTATGACAGTATATTTCAATAGTGGTATCAAGTAGGAAATTGTTGCATCGACCACACTCCAGGTGCACCCTATTCAGAGATGCTTCTTCTGTTAGGATAATCATAAGAATAGAATCAAGTTAGTTGTTATTTGATACAAAATCTCTATCTGCCGTATCTAATTGATATCATTTCATGTAACAAACTTCTTTACATAAATCAATGGAACCCACCGTGAATGTGTGTGGAAAAACCAAACTTACATGGTATAGGGCAATCTACGATCTTAGGCCTCCCTTTTTTCTAGTTTTTTGTCTTTCAAATGACTTCTACCCTCCCTTTTCTGTCTTCTTCCTCTTCCTCCTCCCTCATTCCTCAAGTGTTTTATGTCAATATCTTAGATTTTGTATATGAAAAGTTAGATATGACAAAGTATCTCACCCGGTCCTACCTCTTCAAACTAGCCCTTGACATATATGATCTCTCTGATCATATTTCACCATCACCTCAGTCTCCCTCTAAAACTATTCTCTCCTTTGATGGCAAGACAATCACGGTAAACCCAACCTATACCTTATAGTACAAAGTAGATCACCTCATACATAGTTGGATTGATGCTACTGTCAAAAGGGAAGTTTTACCTGTTTCATATCAATCTAAAATAGCCTTTCAAGCGTGGAATTCTTTTTCTTCTCATTGTTTGGATAAATCTACTGCTAGGGAACTTCAATTGAAATTTGCACTCAATAAACTTGACAAGGGTTCTTTATCTATTGATGCCTATTGTCAAAGATTTCAGGAACTTGCTAATTCTTTAGCTGCAATTCAAGAATGATTCTCTGATTGTGAAAAAGTTAGTCATGTTCTCCAGGGACTCCTTTAATTATATGAGTCATTGGTCACTGTTGCCTCCAATCAGAAACTACCACCAACTTTTGCTAAGCTTTGGACGATGTTGTTGAATCACGAGGCTCCACTTGGGAACATTGATTATTGTTATAATATATTTTATATATTCCTTATTTAGTTTTGATATTTTAAATTGGACATATAAGAGGTGAAGTTTGTGTTTTATTAAAAGTCCAAATAGTTAATGCAATATTTTGTTTTGGATATTGGACTTGTATATCTGCGTAGACAAGATGGACATTTTCTGGTGAGTTCACGTTATACAACAATTACCCACTTATTTGATTAAGAAAAGGAGTCCAATCATGAAGAAAACCTAGAGGTGAGTTTGCGGCAAAAATATTGAAGGCGGTGTAAGTTGGTTGCCAATTGAGGTTTTCTTTCTATTGTTTATTTTTGTTTAACACAAGGTTGAAGTAGCTCACAAAAAACTTCAGAATGTGTGAAGCTCACTTGCTTGATTTATGATAGAAGTTTATTAAAAATATGCAAGTGGAGTAGAAACATTGGGCAGTGTGTGCAGCAACGTGATACATGCATGAGTTTCTAAGGGAGGAGGTTTTTTATGTGTTTGAAGGAAAATTATGGATGTTGTTAAGTTGAATATTATCTTCGGTAATGTGGGGATTGGTTATTACTTGAAGCAACACCGTAACTTATTTTTGTGAAGAAAGAATTAACTATGGAGAAGGTTTTCAGCTGAGTTATTTTGAGAAGACAAATTCATAGGGAAGTCTTCTTTGTCTCAAGTATCTTTGTTATTTAATTTTCAGTTAATTAAATACTTAAGCTATTTTTATTTATTATTGTTTTGCGTGAAAGTAGTTAGCCAAATCCTCTGACGAGGTTAGTACGAGACAGTCGTACTATTGGGTTGATTGAGAAAATTATCTGTTGAGGTTAACACGAGTCGGTCGTGTTATTGGGTGTGAAATTCTTTCATAGGAAGTAAGGTTAAGAGATAGTGCTAAGGGTTGAGTGGTGTCAGCTCAGTAAAGCCTTGGGTAAAACTATTGTACTTCGATGAAAGTGATTAAGCTGGGTGAGGGCCCCGCAAACGTAAGCAAGGTGTGCCGAACTGCGTTATCAAATTTCTAGTATTTTTATTATTTCGGTTTGCTTGTTTTTATTTTGTTGGTGTCAAATTAGTTTACGAAAAGTTTGCAAAATAATTAACCCCCTTTTGATTTTTCAATTGGTATCAGAGCAAGGTCACCAATTCAAAACTTGGTAGCAAGTTGGTGCAGATCCTAGATTCGCATACATGGCTACGAGAGAGGGTGCATTAATCACCAGACCACTATTATTGGATGAATCAAATTATCCATCATGAAAATCCCGAATGAAATTCTTTATTCAAGCTCAGAGCACGAGAGCCTGGCATTCAATAGTACACGATTGGACGCATCCAATGATCATTGATGATAAAGGAGAGGCAGTTCAGAAAGACCCGTCTGAATGGACAAGAGTGGAAGAAGAAAGTGCACTGGGAAATTCACAAGCAATACATGCGATATTCAGTGTTGTTGAGGAAGGACGCTTCTCAATAATTTCAGCATGTGAAACAGCAAAAGAAGCGTGGGATATGTTGCAGACTATTCATGAAAGGTCTAAATCTGTGATATCGTCAATACTACAGATATTAGCTGTGCAGTTTGAAGAACTGAATATGGATGAGAATGAGACTATTGGAGATTTTCATGAAAGATTGAGAGATATAGCCAATCAAGCTCATAAATTAGGGAAAAATACTCCAACATGAAATTAGTCAAGAAAACATTGAGTTCGCTACCTCTAAGGTTTATTCCGAAAATTGCAATAATAGAGGAAGCTCACAACATTGATAATCTGTCATTGGAAAAAGTTATTGGAATCTTTACAAACTTCGAGATGAATCTTTTAAGAGGTAAGAGAGAAAGAAGAAAAGGATTGGCACTACAGGTGAAAACTGAAAAAATTACAAATGATATAAAAGATGAATCCGACGAGAATGAGGATGTGGAGCTATTAACAAGAGAGTTTAGTAATTGGTTGAAGAGAGTAAAAAAGGACAGACTTGAGTTTAAGCAAAAAGGCAGGAGCTCATCGAACAATAACTTCAAACAAGCCAAAACTCAAAAGAGAGAAAGAAAGGTAAAGATAATCTAATGTCATGAGTATCAAGGCTTCGGACATGTTCAAGAAGAGTGTGCTAATACTATGAAGAAGAGAGAAGGAAAATCTTATACAAGCCCTTAGAGTGATAACGAATCTAAAAGTGAAGAAGAAGTTGTGAAGAATGATTCTTTAGTTACTTTGTACAGGAAAAGTCCAGTTATTTGTTTAACAGTAACCGAGAAGGAAGTAACTGAAGAAGAAAAAGTGAGTAAATCTGAAAATTTTAGAAAAAATGCAACCGATTCAGCTCAAAGCTCGATCTCAGATTATGACAGTAATGAAAGTGGGTCAAGTGATACAGTGAAGAATATTTATGAGCCTTACGAATTAATGTACGAAAAATTGGGGGAAATGTGTAGAAAGAATGAAAGATTGAAGGAGAATATCTCCATGAAGAACACCATCTAAGAGTTAAAAAAGAATTTGATATTGGCGTCAAATGAACTTGGTGAAGCTAGAATGAAATTAATAAGTATTAAAAAGGGATTGAGAATGTTAAATGGAGGTACCGAAAAACTAGAAAAGTTGTTAGAAATTGGTAAAGTTAAAGGGGATCTTCAAGACATTGGCTATAAGGGTGAGTGCTCTAAAGTGAATGAGAAAAAAGATGACATATCCAAATCTGTCCTAAAGGAAGAAACATCGAGAAAGAATCGAAGATTTATACCCATATGTCATTTTTGTGGAATCATTGAACATATAAGACCAAGATGTTATCAGTTAATACAAATGATGTCTCAAAGGAGTCAAAACAGAAAATCTAGACACTCTCTATTAAATTTTCAGTAGCATCCCATGACATCAAAACAAACTTGGATTAGAAAGGGTCAAGTACAAGCACAAAAACGTAGTGGAGGAAAAACAAGAAAATGCCCAGATTTGCAGTTAGTTACTGCAGATGAAGTAACTGCAGAAAGTGACTTACAACTGGTTACTGCAGATGGAGTAACTGCAAAAAGTGGTTTACAGTTAGTTACTGCTGAGGAAGTAACTGCAGAAACTGAAGAACTTTCAGTTACTTCAAATGATGAACCAACTAAAACAATGAAAGCTGATTTTAACTGACTTCATCTTGAATTTGAAGAAATCATCCAGTAGAAAATGTTATTGGAGATGTGAGCGAAAGAAGAAAAATAAGAGAAAGAAAAAGGATTGATTACTGAGAACTTGCAGGCTACTTATGTTACACATCTTCATTCGAGCCAAAGAAAACACCAGGTTTGAGATTCTTCGAGGTGCATAGAGATAGGGTGCTTTACATTTTTGAAGTAATTTCTAGTGTTTTTATTATTTCGGTTTGTTTGTTTTTATTTTGTTGGTGCCAAATAAGTTTGCGGAAAGTTTCCAAAATAATTAACCTCCTTCGATTTTTCAATTATGTTTTTGCTATGCTTCAACCCCTTAAACTGCTCTTGTCTCTACTGCTGTGACATCTCAGCAATCCTCTTCTCACCTTATCACCTCAATCTTCTGGCTTTCGCAGACTGCGTGGTGGTGGAAGAGGGTACTCTCGAGGTGGCTACTCATGTGGTTGTGGAGCTAGTGGGTCTAGTATTTTATATCCTTTCTCAGTAGGATGAAATGGCAAAGGGCTCCTTGAACTTGCTTCTCTTTTTCAAGCTACAGCTAGCCCTACTTCCTTTGCTGGTTACTACTATAATTATGGTTAGTATGGTCTTATGGCTTCTATATGTCCAACTCAGTATAGTCACATAGCTTCTACCTGTCTAACTTGTCTTCCTGCAAATGACACTGCTAGTCAGTTTGCTGGTATAAGTCTATAAGACTCTTTTGATCCGACTTGGTATATATCTTGACACTGGTGCCACCTCACACTTGACACTGGTGCCACCTCACACTTGACACATTCACCTATTATACAGTTTTCTTTTGCCCCATATTCTGGCTCTACATCTATTGCTACAAGGAATGGTGAATTATTGCCAATTGTATCTGTTGGTGATATGGTGCTACCTTTTAATATTCACTCCTTCAACCTTAATACTACTTTTCATATCCCTGATTTACATAAGAATCTAAGTTATGTTCAAAAGTTCACTACTGATAACAAATGTTTTATTGAATTTCATCCGTGGGATTTTTTGGTGAAGGACTAAAAAATAAGGATAATACTTCATCGCATTAGTAACTCCTCCGTTCTATATCCTTTTCAGAGCACTACTACCACATCCAGTTATCCGAAAGCACTACTTTCTATTATCACTCTTTTTGACATTTGGGATGCTCGTCTTGGGCATCCTCATGTGACTACCTTACAACCAGGGTTGTTCCTATCGTTTTATAGGCCTTGGGCGAAATTTTAAAAAGGGCCCCAATAAATTGATAATATACTTAAGTTTACATGTTTGTATGAAATATAAATGACTCAATTTATAAGTTTACATAATCAACTAAATATTAAATGATCATAACACTAATAAATACACAGAGGATCATGATTTATGAAAACAATTTCTCCGTACATTTCTAGATGCAAAATCATTAATAATATTATCAAGATCAATATTGTCTAACATACCCTTCTCAATACATAACATAGCTAAACCATTCAACCTTTCTTGTGACATTGATGAGCTTAAGTAGGTTTTCAATAATTTTAATTTTGAAAAACTTCTCTCATCTAATGCTACAGTCACAGGTATAGTCAATAGAATTCGATAAGCAATTGAAATATTTGGATAACAATCTGCAGCTTGAACAAATTCTAATATTTCAAC
>JANKYE010000225.1:40720928-40733717 GCA_032467995.1 Erythroxylum dillonii
TTATCTCAACTTCCAATCAGATTCTGATATTCTTAGAGACAGAATTAGAACTCGATTTCTTCAGACAAATTGTATCCATATGTCTCTAATTTAATCCAAATTAAAAATCACTTTATTCAGTAACTACAGAGAAAATTATGCCTAAAATACCAAAGTATGTTTAAGCTGTCAGGAAACTTCGCCGCGGCGAATTAAAAAGAGTTGGCTGCGGCGAACTTTACGGTGTTTAAATCATCTTCTTCCTCTCATTCTTTTCCTAGATTTTCTCACTTGCATCTTATTCAATGAATACATATCACACTTAACCCAATTCTTCTACTTCCATTTCAGCTCATCATAACTCAAACAATTCAGGATGAAACACAAACATCAAAATAGAAATCATTTACGTATTTCATCATGTTCTGCTTTCCCATTACAACATTTTCTTTCTATCCCTTGTTCAATACAATCACTTCATTAACTCACCTCAATAGTAGAACCTCATAAATTCATTTTCCCTACCTTACATTCATTTCAGATCACCTTAAAACCATGTATGCATGTATATATTTACACCGTAAAAACATCAACAATAAACACTTACTTGTTTCAACAAAACTCTAACAGTAACCTTTGAAGGAAGCAGTAACAATTTTCCAACAGTGAGATTTCAGTGGATAAACAAGAACAAGGAATTAGTTGTCAGTGTTGAAAGCTTACGGTGAAGAACAAACTACAATGTTCTCCTCCTAACCAAAGATTTATCCCACGTATCCACTTTGCATGAAATACATGTGTCACTGACTAAAATTTCCACATGTCTCACTACTATTAGTCCATTTTCAACATTTACCTAGTCCATAATTATCCCAAATTCAGAAATTCCTAAAATTTGCCAAAAATTTCAAAATAATACTAATAAGCTCCAAATAAATTTCCATCACTAATAAACTCCAATTCTCATCTTAATCGGAAATTTTAAAACCAATTGTATCCGAAAATATCAATGAATGCATGCACAAATGAACAAATATTCAAATATGCAAAGCATAAAATGTACTGAATTTTCTTAATATTTTAACCCCTAGTATGGGGTGTTACATTAAAAGCCTGAATATGCTATCTAATCAAAAGCTTATGGATGGTTTGCCTATGATAAAGCCAATTAATGCAATATGTGAAAGTTGTGTGATTGGAAAGTAACATAGAGATCCTTTTCCAAAAAGTAGCAGTATGAAAGCTTCAAGGCCAGCTGAATTAATACATGGAGATGTTTATGGACTTATACACACACCTTCTCTCAACAATAACAGGTACTTTGTGGTCTTTGTAGATGATTTTAGTTGAATGATTTTGGGTTTATTTTATCAAGGAGAAATCAGAGGTGTTTTCAATCTTCAAAAAATTTAAGTCATTTATTGAAAAGCAAAATGGTAATGCAATAAAGGTATTGAGGACAAATCTAGGTGGTGAGTTTATTTCCACATAATTTGACAATTTTTGTGAAGGGGTGAGCATTAAAAGACAGTTGATATCCAGTTACACCCCTCAACAAAACGGAGTGGCGGAGACGAAAAATTGAAGACTTGTTGAAATGAAAAAGAGTATGGTTAAGGCCAAACACCTACCAAAAAGTTTTTGGGCTGAGGCAATTCACACAGTAGCCTATCTACTCAATCGTAGTCCAACTTCAGCGTTGTCCAATCAAACACCATTTGAAGCTTTTAATGGGAGGAAACCAAAGGTAACACATTTTAAAATTTTTGGGTCTATTGTTTATGTCCTTGTACCATCACAAAAGAGGGCAAAACTTGATGATAATAGTGTTGAATGCATATTCCTGGGATATGACTTGGAAACTAAAGGCTATCGGTTTTATAATCCTATTTCTAAAAAATTACTAATAAGTTATGATGTTGTATTTGATGAAAAAAGTACATGGAGTTGGAATGAAATGCAAAAAATTCTAGCCATTATTCAAGAGGATGATGAGTTTACTAACGAGCTAGCAGTTGAAGAGAATGATTATGATCACGGTGGTTCAAGTCCCTCCACACCTAGCCCTACCCCTAGCTCTTCAAAGTCAGCTATGCCTAGCTCCTCTTCGTCTAGTACACCTCCTAGAAAATGGAGTCACTCAAAGAGATCTATGAGCAAACCGAAAGGTGCCAACTTGCAAAAATTAAAGAGCCAAGTTCATTTGGAGAAGCTATAAAGAGCACTACATGGCGTGATGCTATGGATGAAGAAATGAATTCATTGGAGAGAAATAAGACTTGGATACTAGTTGACTTACTAGCAGAAAAGGAAGTTGTAGGGCTCAAATGGGTATACAAACTCAAATACAAACCAGATGGGTCAATATTGAAGCATAAAGCAAGGTTGGTGGCACTGGGGTACATGCAGTAAGAAGGTATCGATTTTGTAGAAACCTTCTCTCCTGTAGCTAGATTTGATCCTATTCGTACTGTGTTATCTATTGTTGCTCACTATAAATGGAAAGTGCTTCAATTTGATGTGAAATCAGCCTTTAAAAATGGCTTTCTGAAGGAAAATGTGTATGTACAGAGCCTCAAGGTTATGAAGTTAAAGGAGATGAAATGAAGGTGTATCAATTGAAGAAAACACTTTATGGACTCAAGCAAGCCCCAAGTGCTTGATATGAAAGGATTGATGGACACGTAAGCAGAAATGGGTTCCAAAAGAGTGCAAGTGAGCCCACATTGTATGTCAAAACCAATAGAGTTGATGAGGTATAACTTGTTTGTCTCTATGTGGATGATTTGATTTATGCTGGAAATAGTATTGCCTTAATTAATGATTTCAAGAAGATTATGATATCTAAATTTAAGATGACTGATTTGGGTTCTATGGGCTATTTTTTGGGGTTAGAAGTGCAGCAAAATAAAGTCAGGATTTGTATCTCTCAGCAGAAATATGTTAGTGATCTCTCATAAAAGTTTAATTTGAAAAATAGTAATCCAGTTAAAACTGCAATGATCACAAACCAAAATTCAGTTTGGATGATGGAGAAGAAAAAGTTGATGCACAAATATATCAAAGTTTAATTGGAAGTTTGTTGTATCTCACAAATAATCGTCTTGACATCTTACAAGCTACAACTCTGTTGTCTCGATTCATGCAAAATTCAAGCAAAATGCATTATGGTGTTGCAAAAAGGGTGCTTAGATGTTTGAAAGGAACACGTTCTTATGGTTTGCGGTATTCTAACTCCAACGATTTTAAGTTATTTGGTTTTTCAGATAGCGATTAGACAGGTTTTGTTGATGACCGTAAAAGTACAAGTGGATATTTGTTTAAGCTAGGATTAAATACCATCTCTTATTGTTCAAAGAATCAGCCATCCATTGCATTATCTTCTAAAGCTGAGTATATGGCTGATACTTCAACAACATGTCAAGCTATATGGTTTAGAAGAATTTTATGTGATATGAAGCAACATCAAAAGGAGGCTACAATAATTTTATGTGATAATCAATCTACCATTGTAATGATAAAGAATCCAGTTCATTATAATCGCATAAGATACATTGATATTTAACATCATTTTATAAGAGAACTGGCCGCTAAAGGAAGTATCAAAATGGAGCATTGTAGTTCTCAAGACTAAGAAGTTGATTTGTTCACAAAGTCTCTTTCGTTAAAGAAGCTAATTTATTTTAGAGATAAATTGGGTATTATAGATGTCTGCATTAAAGGGGAGTGTATGTTAGGGATTAAAGCAGAAATCTAGTAAGGTTGTTAGTCATGTTAGTTTCATTTTACTACGGTTTATTACTTAGCCAAAAGTTAGCTACTTTGTGTCCTCATTTTTTGGTTTGTTATTATGGGTTCTTGATTTTAGGAAGCATTTTTTGAACGTGCTTGTCATTGCTTTCATTTTTTACATTTTGTTATCTTTTCTACTTGTATTTAAGGAGACACAAGTTAAATAAACATTATTTGAAGTTTATATCTTGAGCATGTCTTTCAGGTGTTTGATAAAATTTCTGTGTGAGAACTTTGTTCTGTTTTTTTTGGTTCACCTACTCTCATTCTTTATAGAGAATACAGTTGGAATAGGATAATTGAGATAGGGGATATAAACTTATAAAAAAGTAATGTATGTGTTATTATTGGGTAAAAATAAGAAATCATTACATAAACATGTTGATTTATAATTATGACAAAAATCAACTTTATTCACTCATCAGTCACCCAAATTGTTGTTAGTAGTATGATAAATACTTCTAACTGTGCTATGATTTGGATTTTAAAATGATAAATTGTCTTTTTCAAAATTTTTACTTTAATGGTGCACAAAGTTAATCGAATTTTTTAACAAGGCTTTTTGTAAGTCACTCAATTATGTTGTTGTTCTTCGTTTTTAGTTCTGATTCTAATCCTTGGACAAAGTCGTGTCCGGTGTAATCAAGTGTCAGATTGGAAATGATTATCGGCTGTATCCAATTCAATTATATAACCAAACCAAAATCCTTTAAAAAGTGTGACTGTGAAGTGCGAACCTCTATTTATATTCTTTCTGATTTTTTATATAGCAAATTCTGAAAACCTTGGTGGTCACGTACTAATATGCTAAGTTGATTAAAATTTTCATGAACTCATTAGTCCAACTTTGAAACCATAGCGAGACCTTAAGTTCTGACCTTTTCAAAGCTTATGGTTACTTTAGTAATGTTTTTCATTTTGAATTTGTTTGGGATTAAGAAAGCCAAAAACCAAAAGCAGAGTGGAGTGTTTGTTTCCAACAAGTCATGGTGCGCAATAATTTTGCAGTGACGTCCTAACAGATATCATTAGAAGAAGGGATACAATACAAAATAAGGAGTGGATGACCCACGAGTCGTCGTTTTGAGTGTTAATTAAAATACAAGGAAGAGAGTCACCTTTTTTTTTTTTTCAAGTACAATTGGCTAATTTGATTTGGACGTCTAAGCCAACCATTTTCTTCACTCTTTTAGTCGTGTTTAGGTTCTACGTCTCTGCCTTAACACTTGTCTTTATCAATTATCCTATTCTATTTGTTTTGTCACAGAAGAGTTGGAAATATTTATACAGGTAATTAAGAGAACAATAATCTGAATTAAGAAACCGTAATTTTGGTAACAGACAAATACAAAAGAAGTTTTTTTTAAAAAATGAAGTTAGAAACGTACTAAGCGCTAAATCCCGGCTTTTAATAAGAAAAGTCATTTAATTTAAACAGCCGCCCAAACCACCCAACATCAACCACTTCACTCTTTGGCAGTTGGTTCATCTTTTCAAATATTCTACGACACTTGTCGAGATGTGGAGGAGTCCTTCACACCCCGCCGGGTCCCTAAAAACAAGTTCCCACCTCCGACGCGCCGGCTTCAAAGGTCTGTCACCTTCCAACACATCACCACTACTCCTCCATATAATCCTTTCGTTACGACTTACGAGTGTTGTCCGTGCAGGTGTCCACGTGATGTGATCTACGTGGTTGATATTGGTTGGGTAGCTGTCGGTTTCATAGTATCCACTTTCGCATGGCCACAAATTCTGAAGAATTCCTTGAAAACCAGACGACAAAGGAGTTAAGTGGAACCCACCTAAAGCGGCCGCCGCGCCTCCTCTTGCAACTCTGTTTTACACGCGGCCCCACACTTGTCCTTCTACAAAAATTTAATCAATAACCTTAAAACCCCAAACAACAAGTTCTAGATTTTGCATCCCCGGCCCTCCACTCTTGAGTAATTAAAACTTTATTATCTATCGCCCTCATCAAATAAATAACTTTTGCTCAGACAGCAACTAACAATTGAGTAATAAATTTAAATAAAATAATAATAAAACAAAACATAAAATAAGTAGTAAAATAAATAATACAATAAATATAAAATAAAGAATAAAAATTTTAATAAAATATTAATTAATTAACCATAAATTATTATGAGTAATACTCAGCAACAAACAGTGTTGTAAACGAGAATATATATATATATATATACTTAAAATAATTATGAATGATAAATTAGAAGGGTGAAGAAAACTAACAAAAGCTCACGAAAAGCCCAATAAAAGGAGGACAGCACAAGCAACAACAAAAGTAATGAAAGCTTTTATCGGGTGGTGGATGAGCACGTGACGACAACCCGAATCCCGACATGTCCCTCGTCAACACGAAATTACTCAATCGGTCCCACTTAAACATGTAAGACCTCCTACCGACTGGATTCCCTTAAATCAATCTATTCTACTTTTATTTTATTCTTTTAACAAAGTATGTTTCGCCGTCGGTGCCGCCTGGTAAAATATAATTTAAAACGTCACGAAACACAAACGCGTAACCCGCACATTAAGATGGGGTCGATGCGCAGCCTCTAGATTTTAAACGGCCCACTTTATTATATCTGTATAAAAGGACAAATAAGACGCGTATCACGAGATATGATAATTTTTCAATGGCTAGGGGACCATGGAGAGCCATGCTCCTCCTCATCATCATGCTGCCGCCTCCCCCCACCTCCCTTTCTTCTTCCCACATTTTTTCTGCTTTCCCATTGCATTATTAACTGTACAGAATAAAGTGCCTTTAAGTTAATATGGGGTGGAGGATGCCACGTGTATTAGGTTTATTAGAAGACAGATTTATCAAACGAACGTACGTAGAGCTACAGTTTGCCGTTACGTTACGTCCCTTTGTTTTGAATGAGAAAACGAATAAACCCATCAAAATCAAGCCCAACCTGAAATGCCGGCGACATGTCTGTTGGAACACTTGGAAGCTATATAAGCAATTCCCGGACAAGACAAAAAATTATTGCGTTCTTTGAAATCATAAACTAGTCGTCATACTCCAGTTGATAGTATACATGCGTCTCCACATAAAAAAGTGACTGTTAGAGCCCTGTTTGGTACGGCAGAAAGTGCAGGAAAATGGATCCCGGTTACGTAAAGAAGACAGGAAAATGTTCACCATTTTTTATTAGTGAAAATTTCCCAAGGACTAACAATAATAGTAACACCAAAACTACCTTTAGAGAAACTCTTGAATTTATCTAAAATCAGTTGCTTAAAAAAGGGAAATGATATATATAAAAAGAGCTTCTAGCTTGGGTTATCTCTTTTCTATGTACAACATCATCATAAGTCAGCTTCCCTGCTTAGGTATAAAAACTTTCCTCAACACCGAAACGGTAAACACTGATTAAACGACTTCAAAACCAGAATTCTCCGCCAAAAACTCGGAATAAAATATTTATTTCTACGCCACTTCGGTGGGTGGGGGCAGGTTAAGATCAAGATCCAAAGATGGTCCCTTCTTACATTGACCGCGATCATTCGGATAATCAACTACGGATGATGAATCTGAATCGCTCTGTGTTCCACCGTTCACCACCACCATCCGATCAAGCCCATTCGAGTTGGTATTAATTTTACCGTCGTTCCTCGCCGGAGCAAACGCATCGAAGAAGAACACGGGACGCGGAACCGTCGCCAACGAGAACCACGCGCCTGCTGGGACGTTGACTCCGGCGGCTTGTTGTGGGACGTTGAGGGTTAGGTCCAACGGAGATGGTGAAACCGGACCTGGGCGAGTGGGGGGTGGTGAAGAGGACTCCACGGTGCTGCTTTGGCTGGGGCTGTGTATGGGGACAGCGACGTTAACGGCGGCGTTGAGTTCAGCGACTGATGGGAAATTAGTTTTGGCCTTAGCGCCGCGAAACTCACGTGCAGCAGTGTCGTAGGCACGCGCGGCCTCTTCAGCTGTATCGAATGTCCCGAGCCAGACCCTAGTCTTCTTCCCCGGGTCTCGGATCTCGGCGGCGTAGCGACCCCAAGGTCTCTTCCTGACGCCTCTGTATCTGATCTCCTTAGCGTTGGAGTTGGGATTCGGGTTTTTGGATAGGATGGTACTGGATCTCTCCCTCGGAGCCATTATCTGTTTCTACGATGTGTTTGTCTTTGAGAGAATGAATAAAAGAGAGGTTGGGTTAGGAGAGGCAAAGTGGGATGGGTTTTATAGAAAGAGGCGGAGAGATAAAGTAGGTAAAAGCTACGCTCCTTTTGGGGTGCGTTATGTTTGTAAGCGAGTGTTTGGACAGTCAAAGCTGGGGTATGTTATGTGGCTTCTCTAACACGACCCACTTATGCGTAGTCTACGGTCTAATCACATCTTGACACGTTGCTGCCACCTAAAACCAGTACATAATTACGATCACCAAATGTAACGCTTCTACGGATTAAGGAGTTTTTAGGATATAACAAGATTGTCATGTGAGGGTGTTTAATCAGTGTTAAAAAGGACAATTAAATTCATTATCTTTTAAAATCTGAGCACCTAACATTCTGTCGGAATGATGAGTACGTGAGAAGTTCCCAATAATTTCAAATTCAATTAATTGTTGTTGCATTTTGGTGCATGTGTTAATGTGGCCGCACCCCAACTCTCCTCCAACTTTATACGCTTCAACTATACATTTAACCCATTGCTATAAATTAGCTTTAGTAATTTGTATCTAATTCTTTTGTGTGGTAATCATAGTAATTGCTATGGAGCGGCGCACTTAAATCGGGTCACGGGTTATTCTAATTTGTACAATCCAAACGGTGATCTAATCCAAAAGTAACGACACACGTGTACTGGAGTGCGCACCCTTTTACGACAAAAAACGAGCGTACGTGTCTGACAAAATAAATGGGGAAGGGGTACGTGTTAGTCGGAATGTACACTAAACGCGCGCCTCACGTGCTAATGCTGTGCCTCCAATCCCTTCATTGAGGTAATTGAGATATTCGGCTCGGTCAACGATACCTTTGACCGCACTTCCTGTATAACTACGCCCGCCGCCCTACCGCCACCAATCAGGTCTTTAAAATTTATTATAAGTAGTGTGTTTTTCTTGCGCAGCCGTTTCCATAACCACTCACTTGAACTCTACCCTCCCTTTTTTAGTTCTTTCCATTCATCATCATGCATTTGAAGAGAGGAGGAGCTTACAATGAGATCGTGCACATGTTACTAATTCTTCCAAGTAATATCCAGGAAACGGGTGTCACGTGGCAACGCGGTTTACAAGGACACGCGGCCATTAAAGACGCCACGAAGACGGCGTGACTTAACGGAGGTTTCGACGCGGACACATGGAAATGATATTGAGAAAGGCAAGCCGTTTTTGCTTCAAATTTTCCTTCCATCGAAACGGTAAATCGAGTGACGCCAGCAAAACAACACACATTGTCGGGCATTCTCAGCCCTCTCGCCGCGTGTGTCGGATCCAAATCCAACTCCTGATCCGAATCCGCATAGGAGTCGCTAATCTTGTCAATGTTCATGTCCTTTAGGCCTTTGAAACGGTCCACTGTGGTTTAACGGTTGCCACGTCTTTTTAATTAAGCTTGGTTTGGATGTTGACACCTGTCCGTAGATTTTACACTGTACAGTATCTTGAATAGATAATCAGTTAAAGTAACTAACCTCCGGATGCTTCACTTACAAAGAAATCAAATTTATCCGAGAAGATAAAAACTTTATTGGGTCCTTTGTCAGCTGCGTACAATTGGCATTTCAAGTCACTATTTAGAAAAGATTTGAGTATATAAACTCTATTTATGAATGACAAGTTGCATTAAAATTTTCAAAAAAACTTTTTTTATATATAATTATTACATGATTTAAAAAAAAATATATGTTATATATCTGTCCTTGAATTAAACGATATTAATTGAGATATAATTGCATCCGTAACACGTCATAAATGGTTAAGTTTAAATAAGAATATAATTTTAAGAATTAACCGTCATTAATTTTATCAAAAGAAGTTTTGGTTTATTTATAATACAAGATTCTTATGTTTAAAATTTATAACTATATAGAAACTCTTTATTCAATGACTCAAATTACAAATATAAGACAAAAGTAGCATTTATAAATTTAAGAATCAAAGTGAAATTAAAAAAAGATTAGTTAGAAAGAACATAATAAACATAATAATAATAATAATAAGAAGAAAGATCACGATAACAATAACAAAAAAAAACATAACGACAATATTTTGGAAGAAATTTTGTTGAAATGTAGGGTAGTATAAAAATAATAGATTGCATGAATTACTTGTTTCAAAAACATGATCTCTACGTAAATCTAGTGAGAATACGTAATGAAAGAAATGTTAAAGAATAATATAAAACTAAGCTTGGTAATAAGTTTAAATCTAGCCTAACCTGATCTAAAGTCAATAGCTTAATCCGAGTTAATCAAGTTTTAAGCCGAATTTGATCCCCCCGCCCCACCTTAAATTTCAAGCTCTAGGTCATACTGAAGCTTAAATTTAGGCTTAAGGCTTTATCTAACCTAAAGGCCAAGCAATATATGTAAGTTAGGTTAAAACTTTAGCCGTTGTTTTACTTCCTTTTTTGTTTCACTATACAATTTTACTTCTTTGCTTTCTTCATCTCTTATCTAGTTACCATTTCCTTCCATAGCTTAAATTTTGCATGCAATCACTTGGTTGGTGAATGAGTAAGACATCACAAAATTGGGGTGACTAGTTGCACAACCTAAATTTATGACACACCCCTTAATCAACATAATAATGCCCCTCTTAATATCTAAAAAGATCCACTTATTGGTTTAACGCTTGATGGTGATGTGCTTCACGTTAAGGTAAGTTTCAAGTTTAAGGATGTCAACCTCATTATCAAAGGGGTCAATGTTGCTGACAATGACATTGTTCTTCATTTGCCTCATATGATTAGCTATGGTGATGTCCTTGTTGCTAGATAAGATACCAACATTTCTATCATAAATGTCCAAACTTTTAAGTCTTGAATTTTCGTAACAAATTCTTAAAGGGTTGAATTGACTAATTTGCCAACTTCTTTAGCCTCCAAATTCTTGACCTATGGGGCAACAACCATATAAGTTGAATTTTGATTAAATTTGACGATTTGATTAAGATGGTAAATACACCTGATCTTTATCATCAACCTTAAATATTTTTATTCTAAATATAGCGTTCAACCCAAATCCAACTTTATTGAGTAGGTCAAATTGGGATTTTGGTAAGATGGATGAGGATTCAAATGGGATAAGTTGAGTTTTCAAATCACCCTAAATTTAATTAAGTTCAGACTCGATTATTATGAGTAAGGTTTGATCAAACTTCGGATCGGGCCTTAAGAGTTATCAATGAAAGAATACGAAGGGGAGAGATGAAGTGATAAAGTGAGAATTTTGGAGGAATTTCAAAAAGACAGGATGGTTGGTTTAGAAAATTAGATAGATACTGAAAGTTGAGCCAATCCCTTTACTTATTTTATTTTTAGCTTTTATTCCATTTATTTTTATAAAAATTAAAATTTATTTAAGCGAACTTATAATAAAAATTTGAAAATAAAAATATTTTTGATTGAAATTTGTAAATAAAAATTAAAGATAAAAACTTATCTATTTTTAGTATCATATTTAGGGTAACTTTTAAGGATGCAATGTTTAGGGAACATCATATATTGAGGGAAACATATAGAGAGGACGTGTTAGGACCAACAAAGAATATTACTAAGTTGGTATAAGTGGAACTAGAATAACTTTGAGCATACGCTAAAGAGCTAAAAATTCTAGTTTGAGATATAGAATAATGTTAAAGAAGAAAACATTAGCATAGTATAGCCATGGATAAAATGAGACAAACTATCAGTCCTCCAAGTTAATATGGTTAAATATATTTGGTTTTGTAAGCTTAGGGATAGTAATGTGTTAGGTCGAGTTCAGGTTCTTTATGGCCTAAAAATATTTTCAAAGTTTAGCTCAACCTAAAACTTGATTGAGCCCTAGTAGTTTGGCTCAAACCTAGGCTAAATGCTCAATTTGGGGCCAAAAGTTGTTGGGTTTGATCAATTTAGGGCCAAACATTATAATTGCTCAATTAAGCTATAAACATTATCGAGTCTGCTTAATATTAGGCTATTTTAAATGAAAATTTTGGTAGTGTCACATACGCGCCGTTAAGTCCAAGTGAGATGTTTTATATGACATTTTTGTGACCTATTTTCTGACACCTTCCTTAATTTAAACCCTGATATTCATTGAAGTATACCATCATGCATGTAAGTTATAGATTAGAGGAAAGAGAAAAAGAGTAAAGAGACATGAAAGAAGAAGAAGAGAAGAACCAAGAATGGAAAAAAGATCATTTTGCTAGTTTACACTAATATTAATATGTCAACTACTTATATAACATTATTAGATAATAAGCATGTACATCATATATTTCTAGAAAGAATCAACAAAAGTAAAGGAAACCATTTTTGGTTGCTAGAAGCAGAAAATGCCTCCTAGTTATATATATATTAGTTTCTACACCCCAAAAAACAAGAAATGCTTCAAGGTTCTATAACTAGCTTTGTTGGTAGATATATAGTGACCTTCTTTTCCTTTAAAGGATGGGAAAAGAAAAAGAAAAAATGTCACCAAAGGATACATACGTTGTACTAGAAGAAGATGTAGAGCTGTGTAAGACTACATCATCTTTATAGTTGAAGCTAAGCTATATATGTAACATCTCACTCCCGATGGGAAGGGTAGAATAGTAATTTGGAAAGAGCTAAGAGTGTTTAGATTGTTGTGAAATATCCATATATATTCTTCCATGTGAATAGTGAAATTTATACTTGAAAATGATTGTACATGCATTCATGACATTTCCCGGTATATGTGCCTAAATGGGATTTTATTTTGAAAAGCGTGGTTTATGGGCTTGAAAATTTAATTGGAGTGGATTGTTATGTGTTTTATATTTTTGGAAAAATTTAGGAATTTTT
>JANKYE010000225.1:40736336-40748765 GCA_032467995.1 Erythroxylum dillonii
CTAGTAAAATTGTATTTATTTTTTTGACATTTTGTACAACTGATGAAGTCAATTTGTAAAGTCAACGGATCGTAGTGCTTTGTATTTATAGGGGGCCCCGATTGGGTGTTGAGTATATTGTTATGACCGAAAATGTTTTCCAATTAAAGTGGGCCCAAAGTGCCTATTGATTTCCGCGCATATGATTGTTTTCAAAAAAAATTATACTGAGTTTTGACTGAGTGATGTAGCACGCTACCCTCACGGAGCATGGACTCGGATATCACCATTGATGTCAGGTTCGGGTCACGCGGGAGTGGGGTGTTACAATATACCAGTAACGAGAACCTTGTTAGATCTTTAGTATTTTATTATGCAATAATGGCTTATTGAACCGTAAGTAATTTTTAACTCTCCTCCTACTTTGACTTCATTTTGTTAAATATAATATAAGAGTTGTAATCGTTTTTTTATTTTGTATCTCATTAGTGATTAAGCATTGTAAAGGATAGTAGGTAGATTCAACTAATTTGGAAAGGACGTTGGATGTTAAAGAGAAGAGATATGATTGAGAGAAACAATTAATGTTAGGATTTTTTTGCTTAGAGTTAGTGTCATTTCTGTTTCAGCCACGTGAATGTTAGGATTTGTAGGCCACGTATATGTATTTTATTTTTTATGAATACTTGTAGGTCTTTGTGATTCATATTGTCAACTTAAACTTCTTTTCATATTTAAGATTATATGCAAGTGGAATAAATTCACCAACAGCTTCACTAATTTTACAGCTACACAATTAGCCCCTCCTGCTACACCAATCTCAATGTAGCTATGCCAATCTTCCCCTAAGCAAACCTGATATTCCCCACTTAGGAGAGAGCCTTGAGTTCTTTTCCATTGGATGGAAAGGCCATCTTGAGAAGTTTGTGTTTGATCGAATTGCTAAATATTCATCGGAGGTTTTTAAAACCAATATTCTCGGCTAGCTAATTGTGGTTGTCTGCGATGCAATAGGCAACAAGTTCTTGTTCTCCAATGAGAACAAGCTTGTTGTTTTATAGTGGCCTGACTCCGTCAATAAGGTCTTTCCATCTTCTCTTCAGACCTCATCCAAAAAAGAGGCTACAAAGATGCACGAAATGCTTTATGAGTTCTTAAAACCTAAGGCTCTTTAGCGATGTATCGGTATTATGGATGATATAGCATGCAGACAATTTGCCTCCAAATGGGAAAACAAAGACAAAGTTGTCGTCATTTATGTTGCAAAGAACTATACATTTTGTTTTGCATATCGATTGATTACTAGCCTCAAAGACCTAAATCGCATCGCTAAACTATTCAACCATTTCTATCCTCTAGCTTTAGGAATTATTTCTGTCCCCATTGATTTGCTTGGAACTCCATTTCGTCGGGCCATTAACACTTCAAAGTTTATAAGGAACGAGCATCTTAGCATTATTAAACGAAGGAAGATCACTATGGTAGAGGGAAAGGCATCGGCTACATAGGACACATTATCCCATATATTAATGACAAGTTTTAAGTACAAATAGTACATAAACAAGAGCGACATCGCAGACAAGACCTTAGGACTATTGATTGTTGGACACGACACTACTAGTGCTGCCTATACCTTCGTTGTCAAATCTCTTGCGAAACTCCCCACATTTACAAGCATGTTTATAAGGGTATTACTCATTATTATTAATTCTTGTCATTTTGATTTGAATAGTTACAGTGCAATTATTTTTGAGTTTTTGTTACATGTATAGAACAAGTGAAGATAGCAAAAACAAAAGCACTAAGAGAGTTATTGAACTTGAATGACATATAGAAGGTGAAGTACTCGTGGAACGTAGCTTCTGAAGTCATGAGACTTGCTTATCCTCTTCAGGGTGCTTTTAGAAAAGCCATCAACAACTTTATGGTCAAAGGTTTCTCAAATCCAAAGGGCTGAAAGATAGTCGTAATTCACTATATCAAAAGTCTAAATGATTAATAGTTTCGATAAGAATAGATCAATTTACACATAATGTCTCGTGTGCATGTAGCTGTATTGGAGTGCAAGTTAAACACACAGAAGTCCAAAGTACTTCCCTGAACTAGAAAAGTTTGATCCAACTTGATTTAAAAGAACTGGACCTATACCATACATATATGTCCCGTTTGGTGGAGGACCTCAGATGTGTCCTGGAAAGTAATATGCTACACTGGAAATATTAGTGTTCATGCATAACTTGGTGAAAAGAATCAAGTTTCAGAAGCTAGTTTCTGCTAAGAAGATCGTTGTCAATCCCATGCCAATGCCTCAAAAAGAACATCCCATTCTTCTTCATCCTCACATGTCTTGATAATTAAGTTCAAAATAATACTATCTTTTGTTCCAAAACTATTAATTTATAAGAAATCCAGTCTCCACCATAGCTACTAAGCTATAGCTATATATATGTTTATAAAGATGTGTAGCATCAGGTGAGAAATATTTACTATTAGATGCGGGTCTTATGATATTTCTGTTGATGTGGTTATATATGCATTATAGTATATGATATGAGTACATCTAAAGAGCCATTTCTGTCCATAAAATAAAAGAAAAACATGAAGAGCTTATATGGATATAGAGGAAAATAGTATAGGTAACTTTAACATATATATACTAACTTATCCTGTTATATACAATTCATGACTGTTAATGTATGAATTTAGTGCCGATATAGATACACCCTAAGAAGATCATATCATTCAACTAGATACTTGCAATCTTTTTTCATCACCATCTAATTGTAAAGAAATAGATCTCAAGACTTTTAAAATGGTAATATTTTGTAATATATCAAGTAATATTTCTTATTCTATTTCCTAATATACTAAGGAATTGATTTATGGAAACATATTAAATGACATTATTCCCTTTTTTGTTTTTAACTAGTAGTGGAAGGCAAGTTGATGTAATAGCCACACATCGCATAAAACGGAGTAAAAGACAAACTCGCAAGCATCAACCGTATACCATATTCATTTAGTTCACGACAAACAAATACAAACCAGTTCACTATGCTAATTAATCTGAAGGGAACAATTTGTGTTAGTATATTATGTTGTCCTTTTCTAGTTTCTATTATAAATTATTCTAATTATAATGTAAAAACTACGCCTAAGATTGTTGGGATAAGGAATAAAAAATGGTGAGGACATGGCTTTTCTAGAAGCATAAAGTGGATCCTTGATCATGGTGGTTTAGTTGGAATTCCCTCATGATGAACGTTATGGGTTGTGGTAAGACCAATGTAACATTGGAAATAAGGAACATGTCAGAAAATAGGTCACAAAAATGTCACATAAGACATTTCACTCAGAGTTAATAGCGCATGTGTCACTGCCAAATTTTCATCAAAAATAGGATGACATTGAGTAGACTCGATAATGTTTAGACATTAATTGAGCAGATTATAATGTTCAACTCTAAATTGATCAAACCCAACAACTTTTGGCCCTAAATTAGGCCTTTAGCCCTTAAACCTAGGCTTGATTAGGCTTTAAATGATTTGTAGTTAGGTCATGTCCAAAAGTACAACCCCTTTTAAAGAAATAATGAATGGTCTAAAGCCTATTTGGGTTGGATGAGATTTGAAAGCCCTAACCATTTGAATATTTGTGTTTAAGCTAGTGGCTCAGATGCTTTATTTATGTAATCACCTTCCTCCTCTTTGTCCTCTCACTTTCAATATAGGAACTTTACAAAATAAATTAATTCCCTTATTGAAAGTGAGATGACAAAGAGGAGGAAATTGACTGTATAAATAATGTATCTAGTTTTTAATTCCTATATCGGAAGTTAGAAGATAAAGAAAAGGAAAGTGATTGAATAAATAAAGCATTTGGTTATTTAGTTCAAACACAATCTTTCAAAGAGTCAAAATTTTAGGCCTTACCAAGTTCAATCAAGCTTTGGACTCCTTATCCTAGATGTCCTCCTTTATTATTCAAAAAATGATGTCGTTTTATCTATTAAAAAAATGGCATCGTTCCATATATAAATAGGGTTAGGTTTCAGGCTAGGTTGGACTATGGAGCTCGAGCTTAGGTCTAGCTCAAAGGCTAAATTTATTTAAAAGAAAAGCCTAAGCCTAAACTAAAGCCCAATCGATTTAAATCAAACTTACTAACTTTAGGCTAAGCTAGGCCCAGGCTTCTCAGTCATCCTTATGTACAATATTACCTTCAGTGATGGGTATCCAATTATTTTTCAAGGGACTATGACCAGTTAGGATAAAGATAGATGGATTAATGTTATAGTAAAGGATGTCAGGTTTCATAAGGTCAAGTGATTTAGTGCATTTGAAAAGATCCTTTTAGAAAAGGTTCACACTTTGGATAATGCAATTGACATATTGACAAAGCCAGTTGTCAAAGAGAAGCTCAAGTATTGCTCAAACTTGATTAATGTCTCAAGTTTTTAGACACGTTTATAGCCTAAACTATATAGAATATATTTGCCACGGTGGAGATTATTGTGTATAGCTCGTATACACAAACGTGCAATCTTTAGGGAATTTTTTGGAGTATATTGGTTGAAAATGATATATTCACTAAGGTAGAAATTATTGTATGGACATGTAATCTAAGAGTTTTTAGAAAGAAATGAGCATTTCTTGGATGCCTTTTTGGCTGAATATGACATAGGATGCAACATGGCCTAAGGTATGTTCTTTTCTAAAAATTAGAAGTAAATGCACAAACACGTTGTTGTGGTAGAGATACTTTCGTGGAAGACATCATTTGAGAAATAATTGTATTTGAGATTACGTCCAAATGTTTAAAGAAGAAAAAGGATCTATAGTTTGAGAGATGAACATGCCAAAGCCTTTGCCATGTTCTGGAAAAAGATAGTAGATCCATATCATATGACACAAATATATCTGCGATAGATAACCTTATCTTTAGAAACATATTTGGTGAATTAGAAACTCTGCAAGGGTTCTAAGATTTGATAAAACATCATAAGTTATGTTGGGTTTGACAACGGGGCAAGTTGTACTGGACTATATCATTTAAAGTTTATATATCAATATATTTATGTAACTATAACCTTTATATAAGAAATATGCAATTTTCATTTAGTGATTTTGTTGACCAATATGGTGAAATCAATTGCTATTAGCTCTTAAAGATGTAGGTACACCTAATTGGTTAAACCTTATTAAAAATATTCATAATATTCTTGTTAGTTGTTTGTTTATTTCCTTCTTACTATTCTTATTAGATACACCTTATTTCTCAATAAATATATTTTGATCCAACATCAACCACTATTCTAGCTCCACTTTTTTACCCTTTTCTTTAACGTTACATTTGCGAAGAGGAAAAGATATATAAATAAATGCTATTATATCTAAGGAGATTCTTACTTATTTAAATAATGCATATCAAAATGTTAAAGTCAATTGATTAAAATAACAAAAACATCTAGCACTTGTTTAAAGAAAATCAAGTCAAACACACTTAAATATATGTTATGTGTAACAACAATGACATTAATAATAACAATAACAATAACAATAACATATAGATAGAATTTTTAAACATCAACAATATCACATAGTTACTCTAATAGAATATTAGCAGTCATAAAATTGCATTTACTAATGATTACCGAGCTCTTAAATCACCCATTCTAAAGAAATGAATAAATATGGGTACAAAATGTCACTTAAGCTTGTCTTAACTACTTTATAATATCCTTCCTTCATCACAAACAACCTGAAAAAATAAAAATTTTAATGCTATGAATTTCATGTTCTAACTTTTTTCAAGAGATTAAAGTTACTGCTAATTTGATATGAAAAGTTTATAAGGTTAAGTTATAAGCTTAATCAAACTTTAGAGATATGATTGTTAACCATTTGAACTTTCCTTAAGACATTATTAGCCTTAGTACCTTTTTGGAACAACAAGCATTTTGCATGCACGTCTTAAAAAGGACTAATAGGTTCTCTTCAAATGCTACATATTACCGTAATGAGGTAGGAAAGGTAGCTAGTTAAGTAATTTCCCCATCATATCTAACATTCAAATTTTTAAATAAAAAAGAATGCTAAAGATAAAGATACTTTAGAGAATAAACTGGTGTGAAAATAAACTAGCAAAGATGTATAAGTAGCAAATTATATAGCTATTATTTTGGCAACCACATAAATATTAACCTATTCAGTAAGGGGGGCAACTTGATCTTATTAAGAAAAAATGGTTAGGAATTTACACAAAACTAAGGGTATATATCATCATTAGTCACTATTATATCTAAGATTATAGTAAATGACCTTTCCTAATTTGCTTCTCAAAATATATTGCACCCTGCAAAATTATCTAACTTAATAACTTGGAAAGTAGTTCCCACTACTTCGCGAAGGAACATTTCCTCTTCCAGTCAGCTGTACAATAAATAAGTTTAGATACTTTCATTTATACTGAAAACAAATTTAAAATTTTTAGATTTCCTAATTATCCATTTATCATGAAATTTCTACATTTCCTCCATTAGTTAGCTTAATATAATATAATGATAATTAACATAAAAAAATAATTCAAGCATATCTTATCCTACATCATCACAAATAAAACACAACTATTTTAAAAAAAAAAACTATTGAAGTAACATACTATGTTATCCACACTAATAACTATTAATGTGCATAAATGCTTTGAGAAAACAAGGTATAAGTTAAAAATTAGATAACTTTTTTGTGTGTTAGGATTGTAAATTAGAGTTGCTGGAGTTTAGATAACTTTTTTGGGTGTTAGGATATGACCCACAATAGAAAACTTTAGCGTATTAAGAGACAACAAAGGATCTCATTAAGAGAGATCTTTCATATTCTCTTAAGTCTTTAAAACATTTTTTTGGGAATCATTCGTTATATAATTAGCCTAGATTTTTTTGATTACTTTGTACTTCACTCCTAGTTATTTAGCCTAAGTAATTTCTTATTCAGTCTAATTACCTTCTTGTAATGGTTGGTCTAACTTATTCATGTACTTGTTTTTTTTTTAATTTATGTTTTTATTTACTTATTTTATCTTTTTGTTAATATTTACCACGCTCTATATGTACATTTCTATATTTTTATTTATACGTCTTTATTTACATTTTTTATTATCATTATTTTGCACTATGTGTGGGGCTATCGAAAATAATCTCTCTATCAAGTAAGGATAAGGCTACATATTACTAGACCTTCCTAGACCCTGTGTTTTAGCAAGACTCTCACTGAGTGTTGTTGTCGTAGGATTAGAACTGAAGAGGCTAAAACAAAATAATATTTCTAAGAATATAGTTTGTAACAAAAAATTATGAGTCCCTCTTTTATTTATCATTTTCAACTTTAAGAATCCATTAAAAAGAAAGGATCTAACTTCCCAAATTGAAAATAAAAAAATCGGTAGCTTTTTTCCTATCACTTGAATAAGTTCTTAGCTTATTACCATAATTTAGTTTAACAATCACACGTTCGAGTAATTGAATTTACATAAATAGATATGAGAAATAAGAAAGAATTGAGATTGCAACTTTTCATAATTACAAAGTCTCAAATTCCCACAATTTTAGCACTTAAATTAAAAATGCACAAGTGCTTACACATTGAAGGCACTAAAGATAGGGGAATAATTTCAACCATGTTTTATTAATTTTCGTTTATATATTTGTATAGATGTCACGTAATTGTGTGCATGAAAATCGATAGAACAAAGTTAGAATTGGATTACGCAGTAGAGGATTTCATTTGTCAGGGCCAATCCTCCGGTCGCAGCCATTAGGATAAAGACCTTAGCCTTTTTTATAAAGTTTACACAATTAACCTAAAGGTATTGATAAAATGTCAGGGGGCGAAATTAGAGAAAGAAACGTCATGCTAGAGCTGTTTTCCGTAATTTGCTCACGATTTGCGAAGTTGAAAACGAATGATCCGAACATCTTATTTTTGGTGGGACTCCTCAACGAATGTCATTCCAGTTCCCTCTGTTAAATAGTTGGCATCCAATTTGGAGAATGCAGAGTACCTGAAACTTCTAAGACTTGATTGACTGATCTAGTTCTTCATGATACATAGATGGGCCTGCTTGTCTGCCACTTGGCGAGATTGAAGTTTGGATTTCCATCTGAACTCATTCAAACCCCATTTTTCCTACTCCATGTTCGTACTTTTCTCTTGCCAAATTACCCGACTCTTACTCAACTTCAACCTCAAATCAAAGCTTGTCATTCGGTTGTTGATCCTGTATCACAATCAGAAACCCAACATGACCCACTTGAGGAATCGGCACTTCAAGTCCAGAACATCCTTAAGGTTCACAGAGACAGCCCAATGAGGAGGATTGAGCTTGCTCTCGATTACTGTAGTGTCACGATAACGGAAGATTTAGTCTTGAATGTGCTGAAAAGGCATTCTTCTGATTGGAAACCTGCCTTTATATTCTTCAGCTGGGTCTCTAAAGGAACGCGTGTTTCACTAGGTTCTAGTGTTTACAATAAGGTTCTTGATATTCTTGGAAGAATGAAGCGGTTCCAAGAATTAAACCAAGTGCTCGACGAAATGTCTAACAGAGAGGGCCTCGTTGATGGGGAAACATATAGAGTGCTGCTTCACAGATATGCAGCTGCACATAAGGTGGATGAGGCAATTGGGGTGTTCAATATGATGAGACATCTAGGTTTAGAACCTGATTTGGATGCCTTCCAGAAGCTTTTAATGTATTTATGTAGGTATAAGCAAGTAGAGGTTGCAGAAACTTTGTTACATTCTAAAGGAGCTGAGTTTGGCGTGGATATAAAAACTATGAACATTATTCTCAACGGATGGTGTGTGCTGGGAAATGCGCATGAAGCAAAGAGGTTTTGGAGAGATATAATTGCATCTAAATGCAAACCAGATTTTTTCACTTACGGGACGTTTATAAATGCATTGACCAAGAAAGGAAAGATAGGTACAGTGATGAAATTGTATCGAGCAATGTGGAAGAATCATGGAAAAATGGATGTTGTGGTCTGTAACTGTGTTATTGATGCGCTATGTTTCAAGAAGAGAGTACCTGAAGCTTTGCAAACTTTCCAGGAAATGAAAGAACGAGGTTCTTTTCCTAACTCTGCCACTTACAACACACTTATCAAGCATTTGTGCAAGATTCGGAGGATGGAGAAAGTTTATGAGCTTTTGGGTGAAATGGAGGTGAGTGGGAGCTGCGTGCCAAATGAAGTAACTTTCAATTACTTGCTCAAGTCATTGAAGAGGCCGGAGGAAGTAGGGGGGATTTTGGAGCGGATGGAGAGGAATAGGTGCAAGGTAAATGGTGATGCGTTTAACTTGATCTTGAAATTGTATGTTGATTGGGATTGTGAGGAAAAAGTAAGACATACTTGGGATGAGATGGAGAAACAAGGTTTAGGGCCAGACTCCCGATCTTACACTATCATCATACATTGGCTACTTGACAAGGGAAGAAATGAAGATGCTTTACACTATTTTAGGGACATGACATCTAAGGGAATGATGGTTGAACCAAGGACTCAGAACTTGGTCAATCAGATGACAGTAAAGCCAAAGGAGAATAAATCTGAGCAAGATCAAAGAGGTGCAACAAAAAATTACAAATCATCAAGGACTAAGCAAGAAAGGAGGAGAACATGAAGCCTTGAACTCGATGATATCGTTCAAGCAAGATTTTGACGTTACCTGCATAAGAAACAAATTAAAGAGCTTATTCAGCTTTTGCTGGAGGTTATAACCTCAAGGCACTTTCATTGTCTGAGTGTTATGGAAATTTCACCGACTCTTAATCAGTTCCAGCATTTGAGGATACAAAACAAAATCTTGGGCTTGCTAATTTATTCTTTTTGGTTGTACGTGAAAATGTTTTATATTGTTGCTATGTTCCTCATCACGTGTGGGTTTTCTTGACTTTTCTTCAGTTTAATCCAAATATTAAAAAGAAACTGGGAAAGAAACAGAAGTAAGCATCCTGATATTACAAATTTTCATATGTTTCTGTTATTTGCTTGGTCCAGTTTCAGAACAGACTCAGAAAATACACTTAACAATTGGGTCAAGGTAAACATATTTTATGAGTGGCAGTAAACATAGCTTGTGTCCCCTGACATTTCTTAAAAGGCACATAAATTTTACTAATCATATCTCCTGCTCGGTAGACATTCAAAGGTTTCAGTGCATAGTTTACATTTCTATGATAAAAATCCAAAATTATAAGCAGCATATTTCCATATTTTGATCTATTGGAATCCAATTCTGCTTGTGATTATATTTAATTGACAGAAAATAAAATTAGAGTATATAAACAGAAGTTCTTTTCATTATTGGGACACATCTACTGATTAACAAATCACATTAATAGCTTCTACTCGTGTATTTTGGATGAATAGAAATAACTGAATGTTCATCAGTAAAAAAGAAACGCGAAGAGTTCTCCAGCGAAAATCCTAACCAGCCACCGCAGAAGTGGGTGTATACCAGCCATGATGAATTTCTACAGCCCTTTTGTTCCTGGCAAGTCTTGATTTTCTGCGCGCTCCGGTGTTCCTGTGCAATGTCCCCACTTTTACAGCTTTATCAATGACTGAATAGGCCTCTGCGATCAGTTTCTCAATAGGAAGGACCTCCTCTGGCTGTGCTTCTGGTCTCTTTCTCAGCTCATTTAGTGCTTCCAAAACCTACAAGAGACCACCAAATTTAGGACACCATAAAGAAACACATGAACTTTTCACTACACTTGAAAGAGTAATATTGATAAAGCTTCAGACCTCCTACATTTTCTATAACCTTCACACCGCAGTCCATTAATCTTGGAGCCATTATTGACTTAACCAGTACTCAGTGATACACAGTACTAAGCTGAATTGATGGTCCATACTCCATTAGTGTATTACCAGGGAGAATATCTGATCCGTGCCATCACAATCACTAAGAATAACGCACACCAACCACATGGACATGCAGTTCTAATCATTTGGTTCGTTTAATCTTGTTATTCTTCTACCATTGTAAGGTTTGGGGGCCTTGGAGAGATGAAATCACAATTTTCACAGATGAACTAGAGACAAGCCATGCAGTGTCCTCGCAAACTGAAATGCAAGATACAATTCCTATTTACTTTTATATATATATAAAAATTCGATCTTATTGTTCTTCAATCAAAACCTAGTTAGGTAGATATTAAGAAAATCATCATGGGCATCCTCATACATAACTATGCTTATCCTTCACAGGGCGCGCGCCCTCACAAGGATGTTGCTGGAAAGAAGACTAACCAAGCTTCATTTACTTCTCGATGGTATAAGCTACGGAATAGGTCTCAACCTAAACAGAGTTTAATCTTTATTAGTAATCTATAAAGCACATTATTAGTTGACTAAGGTACAATAACCCAACAGACGCAACCAATAACTGTTCACCCCTAATTATTAGCCAATTGTCAAGCAACAAATTATCTGCATTTTGGCATCGGCATCAGCCACCCATCATAAGAGGGCATGCCATTGTTTCCCGTTCACAGATATAATCAATTAAAGGGAAATTAAAAGGAGCCTTTCTCACACCAATGAACCATCATAACAAGAACTCAACAATTCACTTCACCCTAGCCTTTTGAAACCTATAACAATAACTGGCTGTTAATACGTTGAAAAATTTTCTTTACCAAATCTGGAAACAGACAGCAGAAGACAACACTTGTAAATAGAACCATAAACACTAAATTTCTACATTATAAATTAAACTTCAGTAGGTTTTAGATCTGATCAAAGCTCAGAGTAACAGACGCCATATATTGATGCTGCATAATGTATTTCGCTGTAATATCAGGCTAGTCCAAACTATTCCTGTCTCTTAATCCCAAAAACGGAACAGCAATATCATGTATAATGACGTCCTCGCCACACCAATTTTACTTCCTTGAAAATGTACTTTGAGCTTATCTACATTCTAAGTAGATAATCCTTAAGAGATAGAGCTTCCCCCATTGAAACCTACAACTTCTTATTTACTCACTTTGAACAAATCAAACTCCAAACTTTTGATGCAAGGCTGAGCTCTTGAGGAATTTCAGCTTTTGGCAGAATGAGTAATGAAAAAAGGAGTCTTGACCATTCTTTCCAAGGTCAAAGTTTTACTTCCACAAAAACTTCCTACTCTTGTAAAAGATGAGACACGAACCAATCCCTATGTTTTGTTAATTAAAAATTTAATCTTCTTCGCCCTCTCTTCAGCATGCTAAGCCCGTATCATCTCATGCCTCGTCAAGCAAACCATATTGTGAACATTCTCTCAGACATACCATTCACAAAGGTTAACTAAACATTCAAATATGTAGCTTCCTCAAAATTGCATAAAAAGTGAAGAACGTAAAAGCTAAAAATTCTCTGTACACTTAATCAAGAACAAA
>JANKYE010000225.1:40851734-40883075 GCA_032467995.1 Erythroxylum dillonii
AAGTAAAACTAGCACGCTAAATAGTTTTGTAAATAAAATTATAATAACAACATAAATATATAAAAATATAATATATAAAAAATATAACCAAATAATAATAATAATAATTATTATTATTATAATTATAATTATAATCATAATTATAATTATAATAATAATTATAATAATAATAATTACTACTACTACTACTACTACTACATCATCATCATCATCATCGTCGTCGTCATCATCATCATCATTTTGTTCAGTTAGCATCAAATTAGAAATCTAGAGTTAAAAGAATAAGGAACACTTGAGTTTAATAAGATTATGGAGGTGTTTGGTAGATAGCGTTGACGCTATATTTAAGTTAACAATATAATAATAATAATAATAATAATAATAATAATAATAATTATTATTATTATTATTATTATTACATTTTGTTCTGTTAGCATCAATCTAAAATTAAAAAAATAAGGAACACTTGAGTTTAATAAGATTACAGGGGTGTTTGGTACATAGCGTTAAGCTATATTTTAGTTGATTAAAGAGTATTACTTGTTTGACTATGTTAAACAACTGGTATATTTGTATAGTTAGGAGTCGGTTGGGTTAATTGATTCAACCCAACCAGCTATTTTTTGAAAAGCTACTCCAAGTAGCGTTTCAACCTATTAGCTAATAAAAATCTTATTCAAAGATAATTGTGCCCTCAAACTTATTTCTTTTCTTAAGTAGCTCTCAAGTTTTTCACTTTAAAAAGAGGAAGTTATAATTCGTGTGTAAATCTTCCGGAATCTTATCAAGCTGTCTTCTCCAATCACCTAAAAATTATCGATTTGTCAATTATTATTATTATTATTTTGAGAATTATTATTATTATTGTTGTTGTTGTTGTTGTTGTTTATATATTTTATGTTTTTTATTAGAGTTATAAAGATAATTTATGTAAAATTAAATATATAAAATTTAAATTCTTATAAAAATATTCAAAGAAATAATATTCATATTCTTATAATTTTTTTAAGTTATGTACTTATTGGTCATTTTACGCATAAACAGCTAATTCTAAATAATTAATTTTACCAAATATTTTTAATAAATATTTGATGTTATCAACTGATCAAATCAGGTGATATAATCAACTATCAATTAACAGCTGATAGAATCAGCTAACAGCTAATACACATTGGTTCTCCAAGAGTTGAAAAATTACATTTAAGTCCTTTAACTTTTAAAAATTTGCAAATAAGCTCTTATATACATCAATTTTTTTCAATTAAGCTTTCTAAGTATCCCATGAGTTTATAAATCATATCTAATCACCTCTAAGGCATTAGACCTCATTTAATTTAAACTCATATGTCGGAAATCTCCAAAATTCCATATTACCGATGAATTCCAAGTTCATGTAAGGGTATATAATATTATCAATTATTAACATATACACCCAAATAACTTAAATATATATTTGAACTCATATACAACTATATGTATATATCAATAATAGGAGCTAGCTAGGTTGAAGTGCTTACATAAAGAAAAATTGTTTCTACTCAACCTTTTAATGGATGTGTAAATTTTATATCATTCTCAGTGTGATTCATCATGCAATCATATAAGACTTTGAATAATATGGATAAAGAGGTTTGAAAATTGATAAAAGGATGAACTTTGTCCTGTAAGTGTAAGCTATCAGTCGTGGTTTTCTCTTGCAAATTAGTCCATCACTTTGATTGCTTGTTAATTTAGTATTCTCCCTTTCGTTCGTGTCATTGTCTACTAGAAAAGTCTTGACCCTTTACCATGACGGAGTCAGGCTGCTATGACTCTAGAACTTATACTTTGGTTAATTTGAATCAGCAGTCAAAGTCCCCTAGGCCCTAGTCCCACGATTTCCCATCAATTACATGTCGGTGACTTCATTTATTTTTTTAAAACTCGCAACTCTTATTTTATGCTATTCTTTATATTTGGGATCTAACCCTTAAATTCTTTATATTATCGAGATATTTGTGAATAATTAATTAATAATATCTAAATAAGGATTATTTTTTGAATAATATATTAATGTTAAAAATAAAATTAAAAATTAAAAATTTAGGAATTTATTTAATTTTTAAAGAAAACTATTAAAAGTTGACCAGATATTGAGTAAGTTCTAATAGAATTTAAGTGGCTTTTGACCTAAAACAAAACTATGATCCACCAATCTCTTGGATTTGAATGGGTATGTCGGCCCATTGATTCATGTGACCCATTTTGCAAAGATTTTGGCTGGATGGGCTCTTTAAGTTTTAGATTATTACACTTAGTGAAAATTAGAAAAAAAATGCAAAAATCTAAAATGCAAAAGGATAATAAATTTACTTACACTGCCCTTTCCCTCCAAAAACACACACTGCACGCAATTGGAGCGTTCCTCTGTATCACTGAACTGAAGCTGTTAGCTATCTCCTTCCGACAATGGCTTCTCGCAGCGACGGCGCCGAATCTCGAATTAAAATAGCCGCCTCCACTCTCTGCGACGATACCCGATCCCTGACTGCTGTAAGTAACTTTTCTCTTTTCTCAAACATTTAGAATTTGTTTTTTTAACCGCTTTGCTTGTTTCAGGAAATTCGTAGGTCTTTGAATATGATCAAGGAAATTGCGGTCGATTTAGAGAGATGCAATGAATCTAAAAAGGTATAGTAAACATTTCTTCCAACATTATATGTGTCCTTCTCCTATTTCTGTTTTGGATTGAATTCTATTATTAGGTCTTATACCTCCCTGGTTCAGACTTTTCTTTTTCTGAAGGCCTGAGTTTGATTTACAAAAATTGTTAAAACGAAATCAAGTTTCTGGTTGCTGGATGTACCCATTACCAAATAGATACATCGATGTCGATAGCTGATACATTTCATATATATATTTGACTTCTTCATTTGAATCGTACCTATCATCTTCTAGTTCAGGTGAAAAGCCTTGAAAATTTGGTTGCTGAGTTGCTAGACTCTTATGAAGACTCTGTGCATCATGCATCAGCGATCGAATCTGTCGCAAATAATTATCAGCCTGGGACAGAGGTTCTCGATTTTTCTTGCACCGTGTCTATTGTCTAATTTGTGCACATGCTCGCGCTCAGCATTATTGTCATTTTAACCTACTGTGTTGCAGTTAACTGATTTTGAAAAGTTGCTTGAGACCGAGTTTTTGAACATCAAGTCTGCTGTAACTCGAGAGAGTCATCCACTAATGCGCCAATTTAGAGACGCAATCTGGGTATGTTATTCCTCGAGATGTTATGCTTTTCAGGAATTCTGCATGTTCTAATGCTTTTTGTTCTGATAAATTTCTGTCATATCATATGATGACTAGCTTGAATTATCAACCGTACTAGTTTAGCATCTCTCCATTTTATTTTTTCTTCTTTACCTGTTAAGCAAATAATTGCTTTAATTTTTAAAAATTTGCCACTTATCAGCACCATCAAATTTCTACCTTCTCATCTTATTTTTTTTAGTGTTACGAGCCACAGTTGGTAGAAATGGTGTCCTTTTGTTGTGGATTAGATAATGTGGTTACTAATATTTTTCTATTTAGCATCACCTACATGGCCATTTGTTGGAAGCCTCTGCGCTGTAGAGGGAAAACAATGTTTTTTCTTTCCTGGGCAGCCAATGTCAATTATGTTTCCTCTTAGTTATGTTGGCAATCATATGTTATTTAGTGTTGAACTACTTTCTTATTCAGAATGTTCATCATGCTGGACAACCGATGCCAGGTGAAGAACAGGAAGATATTGTTATGACCTCTACCCAGTGCAATATTTTGAATATCACTTGCCCACTGAGTGGAAAGCCTGTTATTGAGCTAGCAGAACCAGTTCGCAGGTTTCTTTTTCTTGCTTAAAATTTATCTTTTATTCCAGATAACTTCGACACATGATTTCCCTCATTTATGGGATTGCAACCATTTCAGCCTATGGGCATTTTTGTCCTTTTAATAGCTGAAAATGTCACTCATTCTTCTTATCATTTGAATGTTTGAAGTTTAAGGAAATAATATATATTTCCTTGGATTAGGGCATATAATAGCATAGCTAATTTGCAGATTATGCAACACTGTGCTAATCTGCAAATGGTATATTGCCATCCAGAAAGTTAGAGCTTTGAGGCAACTTCTCAAAACATTTATCTTGTAGTGAATGCCCCATTGAAAGGGAGACTATACCAGTAGAGATATTTCCTAATGGTTATTGTTACAGCTTTTACTACCAAGTTATGATTTATAAGTGTAGCACAGCTTAGTCCAAAATGATTTCTCTAGGGAAAGGATTCATGAATGAAGCAGCGTATTCATGTTATGTGGACTGCAAAGCTTATAATCCAAATCCAGAGATGCTTTGTCCTAGAGATGTATTTTAGCTGGCGAAACATATGGGCTCTAGGCTCAAGCTGTAATTTATCATTTTTCTTGCAACTTCTTAAATGTCCGCCAGGGCACCTGCACACAAGCACAACTTAGGTAGAAACTTGTACGAGCATTTTCATAAACTGAAAATTTGCTATATAGGAAGCCATATTAGAGTTTAGAGATACTACTGGTATCGCATAATCTTCTGTTGGTCTTCCTTGCTGTTGATGATTGTAAATCTGAACACATCTCTTCTGCATCAACTTTTATGTAGTGTTTTAAAAAATGTTAAAGATAGATGACAGCATCTATCGTAATTACCACTTCTACAGATTGTTAGACACCATTCCATTCTAGTTTCGGTCTTTGATTATACATTAAGTTTTGATGCTGACTGCTTATTGTTCTGCTGCAGTGCTGAGTGTAAGCATGTTTATGAGAAGAAGGCGGTCATGGACCACATATCATCGCATAAGGGGCAAGTTAAATGCCCTGTAGCAGGTATTGTAGTTGGGTTTCTTTATACCTCGTTGAGCTTAGCCTAAGCTTGGAAACATCCCTCTTTCTTGGCAGCTTGTCCTAAGATTTTGAGAGCACAAAAGGTGGTTTGCGATCCGGTTTTACTTGTTGAAATTGAAGAAATGCGCTTTATGAATAGGCAAAATGCTAATGTGATTGAAGACTTCACGGACCTCAATGAAAGCGACACTGAGCAATTATAGTTACCACAACATTTCGATTTCTCTTGTTGTTTCCCGACTATTCTATGGATGCGCGGACTCGAGAAAATAGTCTGGTTTCACTTTTGGTGCAGGGGAGAAATGTTTCATTAAGCTCAAAAGAAAAAAGGTGAATAGTTTAATAGTCAAAGAGGCAGTAATATCTGTCAGTTATCATAATTTAAAAAGTATTTACACTTTTCAGTGTCAAAACAAGAGAATCACCTATTGTAATTTCATTCTCTAAATTTCTTGTTATTGTCGGCCTTATTCTTCTCTTACAATAATAGTATATATGCCCAATCTTTCCAATGTTCTATTAGAAAACTAAAAGGGAGTTGTCTTCTATTGTGAAATGAATTTCCAGATGGGATGCAATCAAAAGCCATTTAAATGAATGAAGGAAGGAAGATGCAATATTAAGTCTGAGATTTGCTATCAAAGAAATCCTTTTTTAGATATTGGGACCAATAATTCCTATTTCCAGTATACAACAACCGGTATGTCATGGCTTAACATAGGAAATGTCGGTTTAATGCATATCTCAAATCTGTTTGACCCTAGCTGTCATATAACTGGTAGAGAAAAAAAATGCATGTCCCTAAAACAGGGCCGTCACATGGGTTATGTGCTGGCATGAGATGGCTCTAGCAATGAATTCTACTCTTAATTTCTTGTCTGTTAGACTTGAATTCGTCCCAATTTCGCATATAAAATCACATCTCATCACCCTCTCTTGGTGTATAAACTAATGGCCATGGCCTCCAAGTTCTAATTGTCATCCTAAATTATAGCTTTTAATGAGGCATAAGCACATGGGGTCCTGCCCCACTTGGCCTGCTCTGCATTGACATCACAATATAAAGATTACAAACAGAGGAACTACCGTGTGGGTCTCTCCACTAGTGGAAAAAACAATGGATTCTTTTCCAGACGACTCTATCCAGCCCTCTTCTAGCATCCATGAAAAGGGTGAAGCTGTTCATGATCTGTTGGAGGAAGGTTGGTTCTTCGGGAAATTGGTTAATAGCAAACCAAAAATGTCTAGGTGCTATTCTGATCCTTCACCAAACTTCGGTCAGGGAACTTCAGAAAGCATTCCATGTAAAGAAAAACCATCATCCTCGTCCACCAGGAAATTCTCTGCAAATCTAACTCGGGCACCATCCTTGCCACCTTGTATAGGAAGAGAAGAAAGAATTCACGAGAAAGAAAGAAATAGTGAAATCAGTAAGTTGACAACGCAACTATCAGATATCTGTATATTTAATGAGAAACAAAATGAATTATCAACTTGCACAAAGAAGAGCAAGGGGCAACGATCATCGAGGCAGAATTTACTAAGAACACCATCTCTGCCACCCTGTATAGGAAGGGACCTAGAAGAGCTTGAAGACAATGAAGGTGACATCACAATGAGCAGATTGATCCGGCAAGCAATGCCCAACGCTTGGGCTATCCAGCCTCGGAATCGTGCCCCAAACAAGGTACCGACTGATACTGTGATACAACACCCTTTACTCCTTTTCTGAGAGCACCATAATTGCATTTATTTGACTCATATGATCACTTGAAATGGGCACCGATTACCATATTTCTCTTTGTAGGCCAACATTTTGGTGTAACTGGTGTGCATATTTCCTTTTCAGGGTGTGATGCAAAGTTCAAGCATGCCAAAATACAGACCATCAAGGAACACAGACATGGAAAACTTTAATGCAAGTCGGCCTAAGGAAACAAAGCAACAGCTTAAAAGGACAACGTCAATGAAGATTCCAAGGGACCTGGAATCGGATGAAGTCCAGGGTTTCAGAGACTTGGGGTTCACTTTTGACAAAAAGGATTTGAACCCAAGGGTGATGGCCATACTTCCTGGTTTGCAAGATAAGCAAAGTCAGGATCATGGTGGTCAAGAACAAGTAAGGAAGCCTTATGCTTATCTCTCAGAGTCATGGTACGGGCAAAGCTGCGCAACTCCAATCCCAATCGGTTCTTTCAAGAATGCAGCACAGGATATGAAAACACAACTCAAGTTCTGGGCCAGAGCCGTGGCTTCTAACGTCCGCTAGGACTTCTAACAGTTGATCAACTGTAACTAATGTAACAAACAAATTTCAGATGATCTTTTTTTTTTTAATTTCAACTAATTAAACTGCTTGATTTTCCTACAATAAAGCTGAGCTGTGAAGCGTATCTGATCAATAATAAATTACAACTCAAATTTTTTTTGGAAAATAAAAAACAGAGAAATAATTAAATAATATTTTATACATGTAAAATTGATGTGTTAAAACTGATTTTGCACCCAGAAAGGGGAAGGGCAAAAGGGCAGAAGATATTTTTAGAAAAATCCAGAGATAAAAAAGATAGATACCCTACACTACAGAAGGTATTTACCAAAATAGACTCACAATTCAATTCACGATAGTTGTAATCAAACCATCCATTCCATTGCATTCCCTCCACTCTTAACTAAAATCATCAAGACCAAATGTTGCAGTGTCACCACCAACCTCTCACCCTGACGCTCACATTCACTACCCCCCACCATATCTTACTTCCATCCCTCCAACACCATTCCCACTCTCTTCTCTTCCACCAAAGACCCATCACTCATTTCTCTCTTTCAGCTCTCCCTCCTCACTCTTCCCTTCCATGGCTCACCGTTGCCGACGGTTCTCCGGGAGAAACTGGTCCTATAGAGCTACCTTTCTCTTCCTCGCCCACTATTTTCTCCACCACCGATGACCCTTCGACTCTTCAGATCACCACCAGCGTCCTCCTCACTGCTGCCATCTCTATCTTCCTCTTCCGCTCTATTCGCCGTCGGGCTAAGCGCGCCAAAGAACTGGTATTCAGAAATTAAATCTTTGTTCGTTTATAGGTTGATCAGCTTATTTTCGCTTCAATTGTTGATAAATTGGTTTTGTGGTGAAACGGGTATTTATCTTATTTTTAAAGTTGGAAACTTTTGCAACTCTTATCGTTAAGTTTCTCTGCTTTTATGTGTTAAAATTCAGCTTGTAGTTTGTCCGAATTGGGCTTTGTTGGATATATGTGTAACTATGATCCTTTAAGTGTCATGTGCCACTCTCTTGGTTTGTTATCATATTCTACAATTTGATCTCTTACGATGAATCAATTTTGGTTGGTTGGAACTTGGAAGGAATCTGTACTCCTTTTTAAAAACATATTTTCCCTTTTTTATATATATATTTTAGATGCTTTCTTATGCTTAAGCTTAGACTACTCAGAGCTGAATCTTGATGCTTGGTTTTCAGTTTGATGTATTGTTTCTACCAGAACTTGTTGAATTAGCTTCTGATTAGTTTTATATCGTTCTGCTCTGTTGTCCTCATGTTTAAGTCCCCAGACTTCAATTTCCAAAATTGGCGTCTAACAGGCTCTTTTGACGACTCTCTTTGGGCTAGAAAGAGTTGGATAATTTATCAACCGAATTCAATTTAGTCTCAATTATGCTTTTTGGTTGAAATTGAATTAGTTTACATTATGATGAACTGAAATTTGAGGTTGTGATCTTGTGTTACTAGAGATTAAGGTCATCAGGGGAAAATAAATCATTGAAAGAGGAAGCATTAGCCAGCTTAACGGCGATGGCTCCAGGTGCCATAGCATCCGAGAAAACTCCTTCACCTGTACAGGCATTGCTAGGTGGAATTTCTGCGGCCGTCATTGCACTTATACTTTATAAGTTCACCACCACCATCGAGGCTTCTCTTAACCGCCAAGCATTATCCGACAATTACTCGGTTTGTTTCACATCCAATGGTCTTTGTTGTTTTATGCGAAATTATGTCTCCATTCAAAACTGTAATGTTTCAGGCAATTAAACTTACCAATTCTTTTGGTTTAGTAGATAGGAGCTTTGATGTTTTATTGTTATGTTTGAAGACTCTGCGCCAAATAGTAACCACATAATTCTCACACCCTTGTTTTTTTTTTTTGTTTCTTTGGTTCAGGTGCGCCAGATTACAATAACCATTAGGTACTACCATCTTCAAGCATAATGCCACAATTGTAGGAGACTTCTGATATCTGTCTACTTTTTGCAGAACTATTGTGAATGGATTGTGCTACCTTGCAACATGTGTTTTTGGCGTCAATTCTATCGGTTTGTTTCTTTACTCTGCTCAGCTTGCCCTCAATTCTTTCACAAAAGGTGTCACTAGTGAAAATTCTGAAGAACAAGGCACTCAGCAATCAACTTCACCCAATTCAACATCTGAAAGTCCAACTGCTGGTGCTACATCGAGTGACAGCCAGGGGGATCGAAATCCAGATGACAGGCAATAGTAAGAAAGAGAATCAACTGTGATTTCACAACAATAGCTCTGTAACTAGTTAGTGTAAAGAAACAAAAGAGTAATGTATTATGGTTTCGCAATCTAATCCTTTGTTTAGAAGGAAAAGACACGCATATCCTTTATCCTCCGATATACTCATTTCATACGCTCTGAAACGCAACCAAAGTGACACTTGACGTATCATTAAACCGTACCTGGAAAAACCTGAAAAAGCCTGCGTGAGTGAAAAACAAAAACGCACTCATTTTTTACAATTTGCCTTGGAACTTGGTCAGAAGTGAACAGGTCATGCTTCCCTGAGCTTAGAGAAAAGCGAATGAATGAAATTACCGATAAAGACACAAAATTAGAAGAAGGTATTTGCTTGGAAATTTAGAATATACAAGCCCAGCCCCGTAAATTAACACACTTCTTTTTTAACTACGCTTTAAACAACCCCAGCCGCGCCGACTCCAAGTGTAGCCGCCCTATGCGGCTCCATCTTCCTGTTCTTCCAGAAGCAACTCTCCTGCGCATGTTTAGCCGCCGACCTCATCGGCTCTGACTTGCAGCGTGTGAGCATTAGCGGTTCGTAAGCCCTGCCGTCCATCAGCTTCTGTCCAGTCACCGTCGTCATAGTCTCTGTTCCGGCAAGCCTACGCGGCGGCTTCGATGGATATGAACAAGAGGACCTCGCGGGCTGTTGTAGGGTACTGTTGACCGGCGGCAGGGGATTGGCGTCGACGGTGATTTTTTTCTTTGCGGCCTCGTCATAAGCGCTCTTTTTGTTGATCGACGGCCTTGAATGCTCTGGCAACCATCTTATGAAGTCTGTAGTGCATACCCATGTCTCCTTGGAAACTTCCATTGACAGCTTGGGCTCACACATCATTAGAAGTAGGCAATCAGGCAACAATGGCTGAGTTTCCCTCTCTTTTGACTTGTTACTCGTTTGACCCCCTTGGCATACCGAGTCTTCGGTTTCGGATCTTTCTTGGCTCGTCATCTCCGTCAACTCTCCTTCGATTTCGATCATTTCTGCGTTGGTCGCTTTGTCTGCCGTTGTTACTGGTAGTTCCCGAGCTTCAAGAACTACACTTTCGGGTGGATTTTGTTCTTGATCTTGCATGTTTTGGCCTATCTCTTCTTGAAGTTCTTGTTTCAACTCTACCGACAGTGCCGAACTTTCTTCTGCATGTTCTTCCTCTTCTGGTTTCTGTTCTTGACTATCTCCGCCTTCTCGAACTTGAATAATCTTTTCTTCATTTTCAAGAATTTGCAGGTGTCCTGGATCTAGAATTCCTTCAACCAAAGAATCACGCAATGAATTTTCTTCTGCTATAAGTGGCGGGTTCATGTCCTGTTCTTGGTTTACATATGAAGAATATACTAGTTGGAGTTCAATATCTGAGCCTTTCTCCAGGCTTTTTCCATTACCATTTTCAGGCTCCAAAAGATCCAATCTTTCTTCAGCTTCCTGATTTTCTTCAGTTTTTTCACAAGAACACGACATTTCACATGCCATGACTTCTTGTTTGTGTTCCATTTCTTGCTCATCTTTGCTTTTCTCATGTTCGTTCTCATTCCCACCATCTTCAATCTCTTCATCATCTTCCACGGGGGGAACAGGAGCTTCCCAAAACTTGTTAGCAAGAGCAGCCATTTTCACAGGGTCAGATCTGCATCTCATAAGCAACAGAGCATTCTTAGGTGGAACGCATATACTAATTCTTGGTTCCTCTTCTTCCAAACTCCCATTTCCTCCGTCAAGGTTTTCATCTTTAAACTCAATCTCCTCAAACACATGCCTCCTCCCTCTGTCCGTCCTGTTTTCTTCCCTTTGTTCATCTTCCCCGACCACCAACTCTATCTGTCTACCCTTTCCATCTCCATCCTGCACCGCCACGAGCCACCGAGCGAACACAGCTCCACATGAGTTGCCGTTCTCTGAGTGTGTGGTTGCCTTTTCTTCCTTCTCTTTCTCGCTTGCCATGCACGACGACCGACATGGAAGAAAGCAATTGAATTCAGCCCCAAAAGCTCTTACAGCTTCACATATTGTCATAGGCAAATGTACCCATCTCTGGTTTCTGTGTGGCAAGCATTCCTGAGGCTGTTGCTGGTTCAGAAAATGATGGTTTGCAAGGCCCTGGTTGTGATCTGGATTCCTACTCGCTTCAACGTTCTTGTTGCTGCTGTTTTGCTCTATTCTTCTAAAACTCGCTTCTCCTCTACTTTTGGATCTTGTTCTCAGTTTATTGCTCTGTTTCTTGGTCTTGACCCTCACTTGACCAATACAGGTTACCTTAGGAGAAGTGGGTTCGGGGTTTTCAAAAGAACCGCCTCGTTTCTTGGCATTGGTGGTGGGGAACATGGGCGAAGCTTGCCCACCTTTTATGCTACCGTTGCTTCGCAGCCTTCGACTGAGCGAGTTTGAAAGTGAGATTGGCGTTGGCTCTCTTGCACGACCAGGGCTGAGAATCGACTTGGATGATATCCTCATGGAAGAAGAAGACGAGAGGCGTGAAGTGAAGCAAATGAAGAGCTCACTTGTGGTGGTGCTATTGATGATATTGCTGCGATGGGGCCTATCCGTTGCTTCCATGAGATTTGTTTTCTAGCTGTTCTGTTTTCACTTGTTGGATCCCCTGGTCATGTCAAATAATTCAAGATTTTGACAGAGGGAAAGGTGGGGAATCAGTGTCGTGTTGTTATGAGAATGGTGGGTGCGTGTACTTGTGGGTCTGGAAGAGCTTGCAGAGTACAGAAGAAACGAGAGGAGGAGAGTGGTGTTGAAGAAATTAATATTGGAGGATACGCTGTGATGTGAGGCAGAACTCAACTACTGAGTTTTAGGCTTCTGTTTCGTTTCAATGGCACGTGCGTTTGTTGTTGCCTTCAACAAGTGAGTGCGTTGCTGTCTGTAGCCATGAATTTTCAGCTGATTAACGGCTACTTGTGCTTAGGCTTTTGCAGTTGGATGGAAAAGCAAACCGAGAAAAAGCAAAAGGGAAAGTGTGACTGGAATCCTATCCCATCTCATATTAGTGAAGTGATACGTCAAACTCCAAGCACATCTGTTTTTCTTTAACCAAACCTTCTTCCGTCGTATCCTACTCGTCGCATGAACGTGGCCAGTTCACATACAGCACTAATAAAACCAAACCAAAAGGGCAATTAGGGAATTTGATGGGTTTTGTCTTGGGAAAGCCACTGTCTCTGTGTTTCTTGCCCACCTTTTCAGTTCTGAACCAGCACTCCTCTCTCCCATCCAACACCACAAAAGTTTCGCCGTTTTCTTGCAGCTAAAAGACAAAAAGTGGCAGTATCGCAATTTAATACGAAAAGAACGGGCCTTTAAAAAATTAGTGGTCACATGGGACCAAGCATCGAAAAAGAAAATCCAATGGGTGCACGTGACCATAGGGTCGTAAATCAGAACTCACAACTAATCATGGCTAGAGACTATCCACGCGCCACTGTTTGGCGTGACCTACGCTTTGTCCCCAGTCCCCACCATAGCGAACTCGAGGAACCTTAGAGGACTATGATAGGGTTTTAAGTTTTAACGGGAATGATGATGAATGGAACAGCCAGTGGGGTCAAAGGGAGGGAATTTGACCAAACATTATACTCCACAAAAAAGGACAAAAAGGATGATGCATCATTACCATAAAGCATGAGATTAATAAAGCCTCAACACACCAAGCAGTACAGATTGAAGATCAGATCAGGTGGTCCAGTCGCAGAGCAGATAGAGTTAATAATAACGCTAACTTCTGACCTGTCGTTGTCTGATGCTGTGCATACATAATATCATATCACAACTCCAACTAGCCTCACCTCTTCACATGGAACCCAGGAATGAATGATTCTGCCATTATATTTAATTTTTATATAGTGTTTTAAGCCTCGCATCATAAGTTCCACAATATTTGGAATTAAAACATAGTCCTCTGCACAAATCTAACAGCTCCACCTAAAATATCATACTCAAAATTTGATAAAGATAAGAAGATACTTTTGTAAGCAGCACAAATGCGGCTGCTTTATCTGCTATAAACTCACAAATATTCACTAACAAAATTAACCTACAAAAGTTTTGCTAAAAGATGGTCCTCTTAACATTTACAGCTTGGGAATCGAGGATATTGGAATTTTCACCCACACCTATGCAAAATGTGACAACTTATTGTGCAGAACATGTTCAGGATGCAGGATTAACTCTTAAACTAATGGAGAAGAACCTACTTTACAGAAAGGATAGAATGAAATTTGATAGCTGTAAGTTCGAGAGAAAGAGTTGAGTAAGAGTTCAAAGGAATTTACTTCAATCAAATTCCAGTACCACCTTGCCAAGGATTTTCTTTTTATCCTTAGCCTCGTGAGCCTCTCTCACTTGGGTTATTGGAAAACAATTTTCAACAGGTATTTTCAACTTCCCAGCTTCAATTAGCCGCCGGATCTCAGCAAGGCCATCTGGATCAGCCCTCATGTATGTCCACCAATATTCTGCAATATCAAGGTAAAACATGGGCACAATTACATTAGATTCTGGTAAGCTTTAATAGGACCACCACCTAAAAATAGCATCATCAATGAGGGTGTCCTGGAAATCATTGCTTTGAAATTATATGAAGGACGGGTGTAAGAACTGACCTATTAAGGTGTATTAGAAAAATGGAATGGCTAGTGAATACTAATACCTAGATCCATAATATAGGAGATGTAACAGCATCCATAACTTGATACAAACATAACATCTTGAAAACCTAATCCCTTCAAAATGATACAGTGAAAAAGTTTTCCTTTGTAACGTGTGAATTTTATGCATCATCCCTCGACCAAAGTTCAACGCCCATGGCCTTGGTATAGTTGGATATGCAATTGCCACAGCTATGCTGAAGACTGTTTTGAATAGCCAAAAAAAAGAAAAAATCCCATGATTGCCGAATCCAGTTTTTTCTCATCATGCCATGTTGTGGGAAAGAATTTTTCTATTTCTCATATATTGAATAGAAGTATACAGCCATATATAGGACATTACAAGTAGGAATTTAAATCTGGAAAGTTATCTAAAGCTATCTAATGTAATCCCTTAATTTAAGAGATTTCGAACTTATCTTATCTTATCTTATCTATTTACAGCATATCTATATCTAAGTATAATCTATTTACAGCTGTTTAGTATCTCAACACTCCCCCTCAAGCTGACGAATAGATGTCTTTCATTCCCAGCTTGTATACAAGATCATGAAAACTTGAACTGTTCAGCCCCTTCATTAAAACATCAGCTACTTGACGTTCTAATGGAACATAGGACATACACACTAACCCTTCTTCTAATTTTTCTTTAATGAAACGTCTATTAATCTCAATATGCTTTGTCCTATCATGTTGTATAGGATTATGAGCAATATTGATGGCTGATTTATTGTCACAATAGAGTTTCATAGGGCCGTCCCATTTGACTCTCAAATCATCTAGAATAATCTTCAACTAGAGTAGTTCACACAATTCTTGAGCAATAGCCCTAAATTCTGATTCTGTAGATGACCTTGCCACCACATGCTGCTTCTTACTCCTCCACGTTACCAAATTTCCTCCAAGAAACGTACAATACCCTATAGTTGATCTTCTATCCACTATGGAACCTGCATAGTCAACATCAGTGTAAGCTTCTAAAGCAAGAGTCTTGTTTTTCTTGAACAAAATTCCGTTTTCCAGACTACCTTTCAAGTAATGTAGCACCCTATAAGCAGCTTGAAGATGAGGTTCTCTTGGATCATGCATGAATTGACTGATCATGCTTACCGAGTATGCTATGTCTGGTCGAGTGTGAGCAAGATATATGAGTCTACCAACTAGTCTTTAATACATCCTTTTATCAACAATTGGTTCTTCTTTAGCTTCTCGCAACTTATGGTTTGGATCCATTGGTGTAGAGACTGACATACCTAATCTTCCCTATTTCTACCAACAAATCAGTCACATACTTCTGTTGAGATATAAAAATCCCTTGTGTGGAATATGCCACCTCAATATCGAGGAAGTACCTTAGTTTCCCAAGTTCCTTTATCTCAACCTCTCACTATTCTTTGCTTCAATTCATGCTTCTCTTTCTCATCATTTCCAATCACTATGATGTCATCCACATAGACTAGAAGTGCAATAACTCCCCTTGTAGCTGAATGTTTAATGAAGAGAGTGTGATCACCTTGGCTTTGTTTATACTCAGACTCTCATGACTTTTGCAAATCTCCCAAACCAAGCTCTAGAAGATTGTTTTAACCCATAAAGGGCCTTCCTCAGCTTGCAAACTTTTTTACCTGTGTCTCCCTCAAATCCTGGTGGGATGTTCATATAGATTTCTTCATCTAAGTCTCCATGGAGAAATGCATTCTTAACATCATATTGTAGGAGCTGACAATTATAGTGGGCAGACAATGATAACAAAATTCTTACAATGTGCATCTTTGCAATTGGGGCAAAAGTCTCTTCATAATCAATACCATAGGTTTGGGTGTACCCTTTGGCCACCAATCTAGCTTTATGTCTCTCAAGAGATCCATTAGCCTGATATTTGCATGTGAAAATCCACTTACAGTCAACAATGTTTTTTCCTTTCGGTTTATCAACAATCTCCCATTTTCTATTCTTTTCCAATGCATTCATCTCCTTGCTCATAGCATCCCTCCATTCCCTTTTTGACAATGCCTCAGAAACGGTGTTAGAGATAGTAATGGTATTTAAACTCATAATGAAGTTTTGGTAGGTTGGTGATAAACGCTTAAGAAAAACATAGTAAGATAGAGGATAAAGTAATCGTTTAGTGCATTCTCTAGTTCCTTTCCTAACAGGAATAGATTCAAAAAATTGTGTGTAAAGGTGAGTCAGATCTGACCATGATTTCATTTCCAGAGTCTGAGTTGGATTCTTAGACCTGTGTCAATTCTGGAATGACCTTCCTCCTCGAATACATCTGAGCAACGCTGGTTGGGACATGTGATGACATAGGTTCTGTAGTAGAATTGGGGAACTTAGATGTAATTGGTTCAGAAGGCTCGGTTGTTTCAACACTACGAGCTGGAGTAGGAGGAAGGTCAAGGGTTTTAAGTGGTTCGAAGGACTCATAAGTGCTATCTTCCATCATTGAAATCTCCCCCTGAAGAGAGGATTTGGAGAAAAAAGGTGTATTTTTTGTGAAGGTGACATCTATAGAGATATAAAATTTTCTAGATAACGGATTGTAACACTTGTATCCCTTTTTAGTAGGTGAGTAATTGAGGAAGACACATCTGATGGCTCGGGGGTTTAGTTTGTCTCTATGTTGGTTATGAATATGAACAAAGGTGGAGCATCCAAATACCTTAGGTGTGAGGCCATTTGAGGTTCTGAAGTGTGGGTAGAAGCTATTAAGAATTTTTATGGCATTTTATTGTCTAACACACGTGATGGAAGTCTATTTATCATGTATGTGGCTGTAAGAACTGCCTCTCCCCAATAGGATTTAGGGACATTCCCTTGAAAGAGTAAGGCTTAGGTGGTGTTGAGTAAGTGTCCATTTTTCCTTTCTGCTACCCCGTTTTGTTGAGGTATGTTAACACATGATGAATCATGGATAATGCCCTGTGATTGAAAGAAAGGTGACAAAGTCTGGTTGAAGTAGTCTCTAGCATTGTCTATCCTAAACCTTTTTATTTTAACCCCAAATTGGTTTTGAATCATGGAGTGAAAATTAGGTATAACAAGGCTAACATCAGATTTTTGTTTAAGAAGAAAGAGCCATATTCCCGAGTGCAATCATCAATTAAGGATACAAACCAACAAGCCCCAGAGACATTAGGTACAATAGAGGGACCCCATATATCACTATGAATCAAATGAAAAGGATGGGAGCTTCTTTTATTGCTAATTCGAAAATATACTCAAGTATGTTTTGCAAATTCACAAACATCATAATGAAATTCAGAAATATCTAATCCTTGAAACAAATGAGGAAACATGACCTCTAAAACTTTAAAAGATGGATGATCTAGGAGTAGATGATATAGCCAAACGGTATCTTTATTTTAGGAACTGAGAAATGAAAAAGATAGGTTGCTCCTAACTCTTTGAGGCAATTCAAGGAAGTAGAGGCCACCCCTCTCCTTAGCAAGTCCAATTCTCCTACCCAAGACCTAATCCTGAAAAACACAGTGAGAAGAAAAGAAAGTAGCATAACATTTAAGATCATGCGTAAGCTTTTGAATTGAAAGTAGGCTAGCAGACAGTTTTGGAATATGGAGAACCCCTTTTAGAATAAGGGTAGGTGTGATGTGTATATCTCTGAAACCTACAATAGTAACTAGAGAGCCATTGGCCACCACAATCTTTTTGTTACTTACGCATGGGGTATAAGTGTGAAAGAGTTGAGATGTGGGTGTCATATGGCATGTGGCACCCAAGTCTATTATCCAAGAATTGGTATGAAGATTTTCTGAGGCATTCATGCAAATAGGTAGTAAAGGTTTACCCAAAAGAGCCCATGAACAAGTCTTTAGAAGGTTTTTCAATAGTCCCCAACAAGCTTCTTAGCTACTCAATTTCTTCACTGTTTAATTCCATTGTTCCTGAATTTTCCTCAACTTTGGGCTGATCTACCATATGTGCTTAGGACCTCTGCTGTCCCCCACGGTTTCCCCATTCTCGACTTGGTGGTTTACCGTGTATTTTCCAACATGTCTCCTTTATGTGCCTCAATTTCTTGTAGTGGGTGCACCAGAGGTTGTCCTTATTCTCCTTCCTCTGGTTTTCTCTACCAGAATGCTTAGATAGATCACTTTTTCCTTTGTCCTGATGATCAGTTTTTGGTAATAAGGCTAACCTGCCCATGGTTTGTGCTTCAAGCATAACACTCCTTCGACTTTCTTCTGCTCGAATCAATGAGATTGTCTCTTCTAGAGACAGAGTGTCCTCTTTTCCAAGGATTTGGATCCTGACCTGATAAAATTCAGCATTCAGCCCAGCCAAAAAATCATACACATAGTCCTTTTCAATGAAGTTATTCAAGATGACAGCATTCTCAGGGTATTTCATCTCAAAAACTCGATAATGATCGAGTTCTTGCCACAGATTCTGCAGCAAGTTTGCATATTCTGTGACAGATTTATCTCCTCGCGTAGCAGCTGCAGTTTTGATCTTGATCTCGTACACTTGAGCACCATCACGAGCCCTCAAGTATGTGCGACAAATGTAGTCCCAAATCTCATTTGCAGTGACAAAAACATGCATGTTACACTGATCATGGGATCCATAGAATCCCATAGCCAGGACATTATCATGGAATCCTCCTCATCCCATGCTTCAAACATTGGGTTATCCTTAGTCGGTCCTATTCCAAGAAGATGACTAAGTCTCCTTTGCCCTTGAGGTATGTACGGACAAATTGAGACCATTTGAGATAGTTCTTCCCATTAAGCCTATAGGATGCCTGAATATTTTGTAAATCTCCAATTTTCTGAATGGTGCCAAATTCTTCTGGAGGGTTAGATATGGTGGAGACAAAGGCTTGAGAGGTTGACAAGATTAAGAAGAAGATACTGCAGCAATTAAGGCTACCCTAATGAGAATCACACAAGAGAGGTAAGGAGGAATGTAGCGATGAAGGCCGGAACACACAAGATAAGAAAAAAATAGTGTTTCAATAGTGTAACAATGAAGGCTGCTCAAAGGACAAATCCAAGAAAAAGAAACCCTACAGCTCTGATACCGTGTGGGAAAGAATTTTACTATTTTTCATATATTGAATAGGAGTATACAGCCATCTATAAGACATTACAAGTAGGAATTTAAATCTGGAAAGTTATCTAAAGCTATCTAACGTAATCCCTTAATTTAAAGGATTTTAAACTTATCTTATCTATTTACAGCCTATCTATATCTAAGTATAATCTATTTACAGCCGTTTAGTATCTCAATGCATGTCTATAGAACAGTTTGTTACTTCAGTCTACAAGAGGAATATGTATCAAGAATGAGTAATCCAACTTGGACTTTTCCTTCACAAAACTTTTGACCAATTGGCAGCTCATTCATAGCACAAGCACTCTTACCTATCCCATGAGAGTATCGGTACTGAGTTTGCTTCTTCAGTAAAATAGCTGTAGCAATGGGAAGTCCAACTGTCAGTCCATACCTATCTGTCAAAGATGCTGCCTCACCCTGGAAACCAAGAAAAGTTATCCTTGAATTTCAATATGAGTATAAAAATCACTTTAGAAACGAGTTACTAAGAGAAGCAAACAATAAGCTTGTGTTGCTCACCTGAAGTGTCATATAGTGTCCACCTCTCTTCAAAAAGTTTATGCCAATTCTTTCTGTCTCTGGGACACCAATGGTGTCCAAGACAGCATCAAACTTCCCCTTTATTGCTAGTTCTATGTCCTGCATGCCAAACACGTAAACAGAAACATCATTTCAGGTACTATATTGGATATCTGAAGTTTCCAAATTGAGATAAATAAGTAAAAACTTGAATAACTATCAAATGAAAGACTATTTCACGCAATGTATTTTATACAGCATATTACTGATTGTCTAGTTTTCGAAGTACTCCATATCAAAATTTAACTTTAACTTTAATCAGATCATGTGTTCAAGATCATGAAATATTGGAACCTCAAAAGTATAGAAAATAAGAAGCTTATTCATATTTCATCTAAAAGAAATTACTTATTAGTACGTGCTTGAAAAGACAAGGCAAGAGGAAAAAAGGTTAAATGAATTTTATAGGCATAGGTAGATTGAATGTTAAAAAAGGTATGTGTTGCTACCATAATACTGAACTTTCATGGACTGTGCCCAATGAAAAATTGAAGTTACAGGTACTCTTACAGTATATAACACAAAACAAGAATAATTTCTGAAAATTTGTTAAAGTGATAAGAAATATAACTGCTTTTTACCTCAGCAGTGTAATCAACTGCCTGCTCAGCACCAGCTTCCAGGATCCGATTTATGCTTTGACTTCCACAAGTAGTTGTAACATGACACCCTGCAGCTACAGCAAGCTGAATTGCAGCAAAACCAACTGCTCCACCACCACCAACTACCAGTAGCCTTTGCCTATGAAAATGGGATTGACAAGCCAATTTGAGGAAAACTAAGGGCAGTCTGTGGTAATGCATATAGTTGGTTTCCAAAAAGTAACAACAGTTCAGCACAAAAATATGGGATCTTCCACATTCAGATATTATATTGTTGTCAAATTTCAAAAATAAAATAACTGCCGACCACTTAGAATGAGGAATAGAAGCATGATTAATATCTACATTACAATGTATGGCTGAAAATGATTGCCACAATATGATGTAAATAAAGTTCTCAAAGCTACCTGTTTGTTTAATACTTGAGTCCTCAATCGAAGTTCTTAAATAAATCAGAGTCTCAAGAGTGAAATTTAGCACACACAAAAAGAAGACATTAGCACTTGTCTACTTGCATCTTGTATGGATAGTGAAGAACTTAATCCTAGGACATAGTTAAAACTATAAACAAAGTTGAAATGCTTAAATGCCTTTTGATTTCATGTAATAACACGAACTTCACAGGCATGTTTGTGCATAACACGAGTAATTTTTAAAATTAACAGGGAAAAGATGGACAGCTCTGTCTGTTCAATGAATTGGAATTATATACATTGACATTTTAAAGTAAAGGTGTTGTTGATTGCAATAAAGGAAATATCATGCTGAAAGTTTCTGTATGAATACCCATTGCCAGAATAGCTCTAAACAATTGCAGATACTTTCTAAATGCTCTTTGCTTAATATACTAGCTGCAAAATGAAAACTCTGGTCATTTTTTACTTTTTACTGGAATCATCGTATATGATTGTTTGCACCTAAACTGGATTATCAATAGGAATATTACAGCAAGACAGTAATTAAAAAATGATGCCATAAATGCACCACAGAAACATATATGTGGCATTAAAAGAATACACAGGAGAACCTGATCACAAACACAATGCACAAGCAGATATACATGTCATTAACATGAACTATAGGAACTTGATTTGAATTATAGAAAGAATCATCTTAGCAAATAATACCCCTCATATATCCTTGCAGTACTTCTCAGAGCACGCCATGCAGTTAGGGCAGCAAAAGGAATAGCACTTGCTTCCTATAAGACAAGAAAGAGCTTTCAGAGGTTCATTTCACAAGGAAATAGAAAGAAAAAAAAGAGCAATCAACTAAGTAAATATATGAATTCAATTAATCTAATGGAACAGCAATGAAAATAGCAATATGGAGGAAGGGCCTGGCTCTAATTTTCACTACATAACAGTGTAATTTAAGAAAAAGAAGGAAAGAAAGAAATTATGCTTGCACACCCAAATCTGGATATATTATTACATTTGTGAACAAAGACGTAAAAAGAATGCTACATAAATTTTAAGGGGAGAAATGCAACTGTTTAATCTGCCACAAAAATTGTCCATTCAACAGTTTTTTAAGGTCATGACCACTTAGACATCATGGATGACATAGAGGGATGAAGAACCAATGTAAAACTGAAAAGTTGCAACCAAGTAGAAGAATTTTCACCAAATGAAACTATGGCAGTACCTACCACATGTGTAATTGATGATGGTTTTACAGTAACTTCCTCTTCTGGAAGAACTGCATAGTCGGTGTAAGTGCCTCTCACAGCAGTTGGATGCAATGCACCAAAAACCTCTTGCCCAATACTCAGGGAATGCACTGAACTTCCAATAGCTGCAACTTCACCACTGATATCACGACCCAAAATAATAGGTAGAAGTGGCTCAAATATGGAACGGCCATAGCCTGATCGCATCTAAAAACATGAAAACTCCTGGAACATTAAATTGATAATCATTCTGGCATAGAGGTGATCTAAAGCATACAAGGATGTTCTGACTTTTAGTATGCATAAACTTAGCTCATAATTAATCAGCAGTGTAAGTATGGACGAGGATCCAATAATTTTCCAATTGAGTTATGGTCAGATTCCTCATACCTAAATTTGATAGCACCAATCTATTTCATATAGTAGAAGTCTCTACTTAAAGAACTTGGCACTGCTACAGGTTGGTTTCTCTGAACATCATAAATTCACTAAAACTCAGTGAAACGTCATAATAAGATCCATATCAGATTTCCCAATATTTCTTACTCTAAATCCCACATTACCATCTAAATCCCCAGTTTAAAAATTCATCAAACTGGATCCTTTCACGTGCTTCCTTTCCAATTCTAGAAACACATCCTCCTTTACCTGAGCTAAAGTAGGCGCTATCTATATTCAGGAGCAGTCATTTCTATCAATCACCTCACTTATTATTTCTAAAATTTACATTACCCGAGAATCTACATAACTCGAGCATCCGAATTAGTAATTTCGATCAATTCCAATTCCAATTCCAATTCTATTGTTATGTCAATCCTCATATCGTCTCACCCACCGCATTTTCAATCCAAAAAGAATTAGCAACCCATTAAAACAAGCACAGAAATAAACAAAACCCTTGACCAAAAAATATAAAAACAGAAGCTTTAACTCACCCCTTTCATAATGAAATTAAAAAAAAGAGAGAGAAAAGAGTAATGGCACTGACTCTGGTATCAAGAGGATTGATAGAGACAGCCCGGGCACGAACTAGAACCTCGTTGGATTTGAGTTGAGGGACCTCCACATCATGCCGGAGCTCCATCACCTCGGGCCCACCGAACCGGGGAAGCAACACCGCCCTGCAACTGCTAACCACAAACCTAACCAGCCCCAGTTGCAAGAACTGTCGAAGATCATAGTTTACACTTTTGTTTTTTAAGCTTTGAGCTCTCAAAGTTAGCATCTTTTTGTTTTGCAGGTGTATAATAAGGTCACATATGTATAAATGAGCGAAATAAGCCGAGAGGAGAGAGAGCGAGAGAGGGCTGTGGGGAGGACGTGTACTTGTTTGTATCCGCAACCTGTTTTTGTGGAACGCTCCTTTGCTTGCTACTTCTTCTTCCGTTTATTTGATTTTGTTGGAGCCGTTGCGATGCAACTTCTATCTTAAAATTATTTATTTACAAAAACAAGAGTTATGGCCTAAAAATTAGCAATCTTTTATCAAGTTTAATTAAGGAATTCATTAAATTGTAGATAAAGAATTATAATTTGGTAAACATTTCAGTTGAATTTGGTTTAAAGTTTAACACAAATTAAAAAAAAAAGAAAATAAACAACACATTTTACAAATTAATTATAGAAAATTTAATTTATTTAATTATCGCAAAATAAAATATAATTCATAAAAACACAAAAAAGAGACAATTTTCAAGTAAAAGCCAGTTTTACTTCTATTTTTCTTGTGATTTTTGGTTTCTTATTCTTTATTAATTTTTAATGTCCAAATAATTATACTTTTAATATTGATAATTAGTAAATCCTAAATAAAATTTAAAATAAAATGATCTAATTGATTTTATGTTAATAAGATTGATCCTTTTTACTAAAATGAATAATTAAATAAATAAAATTTACTAACAAGCTAAAATGTATTTGATAATATATAATGAAATTTATATATTTTCTGATATTTTAAATTTAAGGAAAAAGTCCAAAAAAGGAAAAACTTCTCTTAATTTCGAAATTAAAAAAATCAAAATCCAAAACAAGTCCTAACCTATCAGTTATCCGTTCCTGAGTTCAAAGAAACGAATCCCAGTTCTCTTCAAAAATTAGAGAATGCAGCTTCAGTTCCAATAATGCATGATTCAGTTTCCTGCTTGGTTCAAAGAACTCAAAAATATAACAGAAGTAAATATCTGCTATAGTTTATTCGAAAGCAGAGATGTGTAGTGGTAAATGCCTTTGATAATAACAACACATTCATATATTGATTCTCACGTTACAGATCTTAATCTTAGCCAAGAGGGCTACATTACTAACTCAAGGAACCATTGGCATGTCATCCCTGCACAAAATTCTAGTTTTCGCCCAAATCCAATTTTTAGAAGGGAGACAAGCTCATATGACAGTTACGAAGATGCCTTTCATCAACCGACTTTCAAGATAGGAGACCAAATAGAATGAACTATAGCCCAACTATTTTCCTTCCTCTTTGTTCTCTCCCGAGATAACAGATGCTGTGCTTGTAGCACCTATGCTATGTGAAGAAGTAACAGGGCCACTGTTGGACGCAGGATTGGCAAAATCACTAGGATTTCCAGTGTTGGCTGCAATGACTGGTTCAGAAGCTTTTGGCTCCATAGTTGTTTTCACAGTTGGCAAGACATTAGGTGGAATACTTGGACTTGTCATTGCTACATATGCATTATGTTGCTTCTGCAGTGTTTGGGTGGTAGGGAAAGTAACCTTGCGGGTATTTCTTGAAGGATCTATACTAGGTTTGTGATGGTAAGTAACTGCTGACTCATTTGCAGCATGAAGTTGTTGCAACCTATAATCAGTTTCAGGCCGACGACAAATCTTTCTCAGCGGAACAATTTCCTGGAGAACAGAAGATCAAGAAATAAAATAAACACCACCAGACTTAAAATGCAATATCAACCACAGTGTGCAAGGATTATGAATCTTGAGCTGTTCAAGTGTCGTGCAGTAAATGCCCAATTGTCAAAAAACATGAGGATACCGTCTTTGACATGGTAAAAATACATTGCCAGGATAGGATAACACAAGCTGTATAATCAAATGTAAATTGCTATACAAGTCATGTTCCGAATCTACTGACATCACATTCTAGGTTCAATTCAGGCCAACAAAATAAAAGCAAAAGTATTTCTCCACTTTTGACATCAATAACAGAATGAGTTTCGGTTAAGACATTCAAGAGATTGGGATTCTTGCGTGATGCGAAAAACACATTAAGTAGTCTCCAATGCCTCATTTGTTTTGGCAAAAAGGTGCAACATGTAGCTTGGGTTAAAGAAAACAAAAGTTTTCTTTTTATGTTACATCAGATAGCATCTTACTAGTGAACCTTAGAATCACTGGCCGAGGTGGCCATTACCACCTGATCCACCAAGTATCAATCATAAGCTGATACTGTTAACACTGTCCAGTTGCATTAATAACCTCATAAATACAAGGCAGAGAGATGTTCATGCATCATTTACTTGGGGTGATTAAGACAAAGCACAAAGAATCGCAAAAAATATCACGGCTATGAATACCTTATTTCAAGAAAATTTCCATTCAAAAAGGATAAATCACTATTTCTGTTCAATCCCTATGCAAATGAAAAAGAAGCCAATGGATTCAACAAAATAAGGAAGACAAAACTGCTACAAGTCTACCATGAGATTGTAACCAAAAGCAACCTGCAATCACAATGGTCAGTATGTGACAAAACCAGTTTGAACAGATACAAAGGGAGACATAAAGTTACCTCAGTTTGATCATGCTCATATCGCACCAGAAATCGACAACGACAACCTCTTACATCATGTCTTCGTCTTTGAGCGTCAAGAACTTGTGCATCAAAGTAAAGAGCCTGATCTTTACCTTCCTGTGGATTTTTAAGCATCAATGAGAATCAATGGAGCAAAATAAGGACTTTAGATTAAAGGCTGAAACTAGAACTCTTGCTTGTTATTACTGTAATATTTTTACAGTCCATTACCTAGGAGCTATTCAAATTCGAAACCACTTAATTCTGTGGAATATGATATCAACCCCTTAAAATGTTCACAATCAGTTAATTGGCCTTTAACTCTCTAAAATATGGGAGCCTGTACAATGACAATATATCATGCATGGAAACAAATGATTAATATATATTTATATCTCTTCCAAGTTCCCTCATTTATTCTCGCTCTTTCTACATTGAGCAATGAAGTTTCAAAGAACATATCAAGGAAAATACTGAAAAATCAATTCATGTGTTCATCTCATTTCACCTAAAATCCACACCTGAAAACATAGTATGGAGTCCCCAGGAATAACGACAGCGCACTCTGATGCTTCACACGGGAGTGATCTCTGCCTGACATGTTTGAATACATTTACCCACTCATCTTCATCTGGTCCAAAGCCAGAAAACCGAACTAATACTTCCTGATAAAATCCAGCAACATTATTGGATAACATGAGAAACTGATTGCTAGGAGCAATAGCTTACCACAAATAGTTACAAAAAACATGGGAACAACATGAGGACAAATTCAGTCTACAGTAACAGCAGATCAGGTTACTATCAAGATAATATTTGGTACAACCTAGAAGTAGGTGATGGGATCTGTGGGGAGATGACGCAATCTGTAAGCTTGCTGAAATTAACATTTTTGAGTCTCTACAGACTGATAGGTATTGATCAAAACCTTTTGGGCCTATGGTCAAAAGAGAGCTCAAACATCGAAAGATCTCTCAACATTTGGACGAGATGGTGACATCATCTCATGCACCTCAAGTCATTATATAGATATTCAATGTTCCCAAGAATGAGGTCATTGGACTCTCTCACTAAATATTTTTCTCTCTGTAGCTTTATTAACTTTCTTGTTGGAAGTCAAACACAGAAAAATATTCTGACATTTAGTTCTGCTAGTTTGTCGAGAGGAAGTCTACAAACCGCACTCATACTATAATCCACTCATTATATCAAGCCTAATCTTGAATGGCTCAGGCCAGACCCAAACCTAAAGAGTTCAGAGAGACCGAAATTACACTATATCGTAGACCACAAAAACTCGTGTTTAAGCATTATACATGCTTAAATTTCGAAAACAGGAGTTATCTCCTACTTCAATGGGACTTCAAGTGGTTTATATACAAGAAAGGACTCTATCTTCGACCCAAACTTTAAAGCATTAGGTTATGAGCACTTGTATATAAACTACTCTTAATTTTTACTCTATGTCAATGTGGAAATTGACACATTTAACAAATGCATTAAGGGAGTCTAAATTAAATAAAATTACATCCCATAACTTTAATGGAACTTAATGCCAGGGTACATAAATGGTTGCAATCCAGATAAAACATATTAAGCAAGACAAAGATACAAGACAAAGATAGAAGTGCTAATAGAGTTGGCAGTAATGTAGTTAGAAACATGAAATAGCTACCAGGATAACTTTGACAAAAACTATAATGAAAATAATTTTATGGTGAGACTCAATGTCACAGATAAGCATGTTATTCAAGACCAAGACCATGATATAAGGACTTTTAATAGTTTTTTAAGAAACAAGTAATGAATGCTTGTATAAAGTTAAAAAAAAACCAACATGTGATGAGGAATAATATGCAATCAAATATGTAGTAAAGAAGAGCATGAGCATTACTGCATCACCGGAGTCTGGGAGTTTATGGGCCAAGAACGATGCAACGTCATACCTGAGGAAAAAAACAAGAGAATCAAACTGAAAAAGCAATTTGTCTGAATAAGGAAGACAATAAATATGAATTACACTGAGAAACGCCTAGAATCATCCTCAATTTATTCCAAACAGGAATGGCACAAAACAATTACCAGGCTCCATCCCTGTCTGAATAAGGAAGACAATAAATATGAATTACACTGAGAAACACCTAGAATCATCCTCAATTTATTCCAAACAGGAATGGCACCAAACAATTACCAGGCTCCATCCCTTGCAGATTTGGCTTCAAATTCCATGTAAGGATGCTCTGAAATGGTTCCTCCTACAGAATGTACTTTCAATAATTAGAAACAGGGAATATTAATCCAAGGAATATAAAGACATGACGCACTTTTAACTTCATGATCTTTGACAGACATTCAAGAGAAATGTATGATTAGGTTCCCAATTACATTACTTAATAAAATTCTTCCCAAAAATTTAAGCAGGAGGAATAAGAACAAAAATTATACCCAGGGTTAAACATGGAACATAATGTTTTTGAAACTGTAGCACTTTGGAAATTTGTCACCATTTAGAAACAAGATTATAAATTAATCTCACATTTTTTTCCCATTTACATATGAAAAGAAAACTGAACTGAGCATCATGTTACTAATGCAAAAGAAAATGAGAACAGGAACACACTAAAATGAGTGCTTTCCCCTAATGTGTAAGTCTACATCTTGAAAACTGCACACTGTCAGCATCACTGTACAATTTTCACATATTTTCTTAAATATGAATGAAGATTGGTCTTGAAGACCTTCTACAATGAATTTTACAGCATTTGCATTTACAAGTACCAAGCTGGGATCCATTAATGTAGGTGTAGGGCAATGTATCCTTACCCAAGAATGATAAGTGGGAATTAACCCAACCATTTTCAATTTTAAGAGTCAGCATTCTAGCTGACTTCACAAACTTAAACTAGCTCAAAACATTGTGAATTCTAAATTTAATCAGCAACACATGAAGCAATTACATAAAGATAACAAGATCACAACTTTCATCTATCACACAGGATTCGGTTTAGATTAGTTTGCAAAGGCTGTAAAATGAAAGCAATACGAGAAGGAGGAGGAAAGATTTCAGAACTTCATTCTACCCGAAGAAGCAGGGCCAGTTACAGAGACAGGAGCTGGTATGGAAGCAGCAATAGTTTGAGGCACACTTTTTACAGGGGCTGAATCATCTCGAGGCATAGGCGTGACATTGAGCTTTACAGGAGGCTTACTTGATTTCGATCTTATTGCATACCTTCTATTTTGGAACCAATTCCAAACCTACAACCAAAACTCCACTTTATTAACAAACTCTCAATACTTTCTCCTTACAAAATGAAAGTAAAGCAATAAACTGATCTCACTTGTTTCATCTGCACCACAATTTTCCCTTTTCGATCTGGAGAATCACTAAACCCAGGAAAGGACATTTGACATCAATGCACTGCATCAAGCTTATTAGGTTGAATACCTTAAGTTGTCGAACAAATATAAAGCCAAACCTGAACTTCTCTGCAAGAGCTACAAGAACCTCTTTAACTGGCATGTTGTTGTGATGCTCTTGTAAAATTGCATCCATCTCTGCTACCTAGAGACATTGTAGAACACATCGTTTTACAATAATACATTCAGATTTTCTAAATCAGATGTACCTGCAGAACCCCCACCCCAATACAAACTGCTGTTGTGACATACTGTAGGTATGTACATGTGGATAAAGAGAGAAGTAGATACAGAGACATATTCATATGAACTTGAATTTGTGATTCCTTTTCTCAGAGCTTTTTCATGATGCCCTTCTATATCATTTTTTCCTTCTAAATCAAAATGACATTGTAGCACCCTCTGTTAATAAAGGCTAACACTACTGCACCAGCAGCTGCACCATTTTCTTTTTCTTTCTAATTCAAAACTACACTGTCTTAACCTCTGATAAAAAATAAAAGCGTTAATGCACTATGGCTCCAGCAGCTACAGTGAAACAGTTTCATAAAAGCTACAGTGAGGCATTTCATCAATGAATATATACACTTGTTTCATTCATCGCATTGTCTTATCAAATCCAAATTCTCCATTTCATATGTTAAATATATATTAGGATCTTTACAACATCATGGTCCAAGGTCAAATCTCTATAAGCTTTTGCATAAAATTAATACAAGGCGAATCCTAAACTTCAATTCTCAGATTACTGTAAGCATAGACATCGTATATGAGCAACCCAACAAAAATTTGCAGTGAGTAGATATTATTGCAAAACAGTTTTCTCACAGAATTTGCAGATTCTTGGAAGACAAAATCCACGGCAATAGAATATCAAATTCTGATGTTAGAAGTTTTTGGTCATAGTGTTCCTATTTCCACATAATTATATGCATGGAGATACTAAATTTCATGACATAAAAATTTAGTTGGAAAAACAAAAATGAAGTAACAGCACGAAACATAATCCAATTTAAATCGAGGGGTAAGTTTCAAGAGACAGTTGTTACATGCAACTAAGAAAATTCAGAAACAAGACATTAATAAGAGTAGAAAAGTAAAACTAGAACGATAACCAAGGAAATCACAGAAGGAAAACCCAAATATTAACAAGAACCCAGCTTCAAATATTATAAATTAAAAAGAAAAAAGAAAGAGAAGAAAACCTCATTGGCCATGAAACGGAATGCAGGGCCGCCATTACTAGGAGGTCGACCCATGGCTAAGACTTGAAATTGCAACTGCAAGAAAAAATTCTGGAAGGGAAAGCAAAGTATTAAAGCAGAAAACTTTCTTTTATATTTGAAATCTCTCTCCTTCGGATAAAATAAAGAGACACGGAGAGGACTAATATAGCTAGCTTTTATTACCATAAATCTATGATTCCGTCCCTAGTATTGAATAATTAGTTAATTACAGATCTCCCTTTTTCGCGAGTAATAAAAATATAATTATATAGCGAATTGAAATCATAACGATTATAAATACTTTTTTTTAACGAAACAACCCGCAATTATTACCTTTTAAATGTTTATGGAGGTAAAATTTTATATTAATGTAATTAGTGACGTTTATGATAGGGTAATTTGACCCGTTTATAAATAACCTGAATCTGAACTTAAATGTCAGGTTCGGCAATTTCACAAACCTGAACCTAAAGAATTTATAGGATCGGTTAACCTATTTTCAGGTTCGGTTCTCAGGATAACCAGAACTTATTTATATCAATATATATGATAAAAAATTATTTAAAAAATTGGTGAAAACAAAGACAAATTATTCATAAAAGTATGCATATAAAATCCATCAAAGATTAATCCAATATGTTAAACTCAAGCAAAGTAAAAATAAGCCAAATAATGTCTTATAAAAGATGCATACTAAAAAAAGATAAATTATTAAACAATTATTCTTTAAATAGGAAGGTAGGATGATCTACTGTTATACATGAAATCACATCTGTAGAAAATAAAAAAATAAAAAGAGTTAGACTGTAACACCCAAATACCCCCTGGGAGGATATGTGGATGCCACCCAAGACAGTACAATCTCAAACAGTGCTGACAAT
>JANKYE010000225.1:40968787-40979580 GCA_032467995.1 Erythroxylum dillonii
TAATTAATTTGTAAATTATAGAAAAATATTAAAGTTAATTACGTTGGTCGTGCAAAGGAAGCAAAAGAAAATAAGAAACAAAGCGAGGAATGGTCTTAAATAAAATGACGTTTTTGTAATTAGACAGGACTCAACAGAATAGCATTAGCAGGAGATCTGCTCTCAATGTCCTGAACATTTAAGGATTTCGAAAATTGATTCGGATCCGATGATTATAAATATAATTTAAAGATAAATTATAATTATTCTAGAAATTAACAAAAAAATACTTTAAGAGCTTATCATTTATATTTTATCAATAATATTTTATGAATTGTTGGATACAATATCAGAATTAGTATAATAAATTTTTTTCTCTAAAATATGATATTGTATGAATTATTTATTGCTTAATGTCTTTTTTAGATTTTTATATTATTCACTACATTTAATCTATGAAACTCTCTCACTCTTCTCTCTTAGATTGTATCGCCATTAACAAGACACCAAAGCGGAACTTAAAACCCCTCTCTCTCCCAACGTTGGTTAATACGGACTTCTTCCTTCAAGATCAATGACTATAGGTGCAATCAAACCTTACGAAACACTATCAAGTGCAACATTTTGAATGGGCCTCTATCTTTGGAGTAACCTACTAGTTCCTCTGATACTAGAGAAATAAAAGTGTCTTTGAATCAAATTTCTTTTGGCCGATGGAAGGCGTTAGAGCAATGATGGAATATGTCAAATTGATAGAAAGGGCACGGGCAATAGAGAGTTATGCGCTTCCCACACAAGGCCTACCCGTGGGCAGTCTAGTAGGGTGGACAAAACCACCAGTAAACTAGATCAAGTTAAATACAAATGGTGTAGTCAAACCAGGGGCTATCACTACCACTGCTGGGGGCCTACTACGAGATTGGCATGGTCAATGGTGCGGAGGGTTTCTCTACCATATTGGCAGAGGCTTACCGCTAACTGCAGAGCTCTGGGGTGTCCACTCGGGACTCACTCTGGCTTGGACTCTGGGCTATAAACGAGTCATTGTCGAGGTGGATTCCCTAGAAGTTATAAACATCCTGTCCTCCTCCACTACAGATTTATCTGATGAGAATTCATTGGTGACAAGTAACCGACGTTTAATCCACTGAGATTAGGAGGTGCAAATTCAGCACGTGCATCGAGAAGGAAACTAGTGTGCAGACAATCTGACCGCAATTACAGCCATCATCAGTCCAGGACTGCATATCCTCTGGGAACCTCCGATGATATTAATGGAGCTCATTCACCGAGACAAACACAGAGCGATGTATCGTAGAACCATGCACTAGTTAGCTTGTTTTGGGCTTTTGGTTTTTTTCCTTGTATAAAAAAAAGCCTCTCTCTCCATCTCTCTCTCTTTTTTTATTTAATCAGACTCACTTCTGTCAATTACACTAACATGTCTGATTAATGAGGGTTCATGACATGTGACAGTGTCATGTCAACAAAGATAACGGTGAGTCTAACATCGAGCTATAATTGAAAAAAATATAAAATTTAGTCATTTTGTCGTTACTTTTTAAAGTTTAAACTATAATTAAAAAATTGAGAAAAGTTGAGTTTTTTTTTGTAATTAACCATATTTTAAATTTGAAAGGGAAAACTTACTTAAACATTCACTTTTGAAAAACTTTTTGAAATGCATTAAAATCAATTTTTGTATGAATTTGTTTATACTTTTAAAATTTTGAAAGATTTCAAAGAAGTAATGTTGAGTGCATTAGGTCGATCTATGTAGCGATATGCCAATATAACATATGATTAATGTATGAAATGTTTAGAAAGAACATTAAGAAATAGATCAACTTATAATCTTTTTTTGAAAAATTAATAAAGATCATTATTAACTATAGCAAAGCTAACTCAACATTACAATGAGTTCACTACATAGTACATATTACAAGAACGCACGAAAAATATCATGAGTTACAAATTTCATCTAGTTTTCATTTCTATAGATAATGTATGTTGATCAATTTTAGCTATCATAATGACTCTTATCCGATTGATGATATCTTCAGTTAAATATTGCTAGATTACTTCCTTACCCTTGCAAATCCTCTTATTTCTTTCTCTTCATAGGAAGTAAATAGTTATGGTAAAAGAAGTTTTATGCATAGCTTCGTCCTGCACCTTTTGATTGGCGATCTAGGCGATCTAGTTAATAATAGATAGCTAATTGTAATTAATCAGTTAGCAAATGTAAAATTATGCTCTATAAAACTTTTTGAGTATCCACATTAGAAGAATAAATACTTCCTATCTTCTTCATCTTCTCTGCACAGGACATATAATCAAACCATCTGTTTTTAGTACGGATCTTATTATTATAACCAAGCAAGTAAATATTGAGGCCTTGTGATTCAGTAAGTGCTTCCATAATAGGTTAAACCACGATATATTCTCTCTTTCAGATAGCAATGCCTTATAGCAAGATTTGTTGGTAAAGACTTCTAAGGAGTCAAGTTTCCATGAAACCAAGTCCTACCTGTGGCCATGAGTGATTAGGGAGAGTTATTCCTTCAAGAGGTTGAAACCTCTTAAGTTACCTACCTATATTTTTTGGTTCATCAGTAAGGAAGCTTTAGTGTTGAGTCAAAGTCTTATAGTAAGAAGGGATACCAAGTATAAATGGACTATGTTCAGTCTAATTATCGAACCACACCCATATGTCATCTCCATTTCCTAGCACATGCTTAATCCAAAGGTACACAACCCATCTCAATTTCAACATGTGAAGGAAAAACCAAGAGTATTCTTTAAAAATTGATAAGTTCCAGAAGCTTTCATTCCTTAGATATGTTTCATGTGGCCATTTTAACCAAATTGCATTTTTGCCTTTGAATAGCCTCCAAATTCTTTTGCCCAAAAGTACTTTTTGCATTACAGTAACAAGAATAATCCCCAATCCTCCTTATCTTTCAAGAATAGGCGCTTCAATCTATTTGATTTTTTCTTTCTTAGAATTGCCAAAATTCCCAAACCATAAGAAAGCTTTTATGAATCCCTTGATCTCTTTGATTACTTTCTTATAAAGAATGATATGAGAGATCCAATGACTTCAAGATTTCCAAGAACTAAAACTATCAAAGTGACCCTTGCAATAAGTGACAAGAATATATTTTGCCAAGCATTGATTCTGGCTCTGATGCTTTCAATAAATAAGATACAATCAGAATACTTAGGGTTTGCATATGAAATTGCGACTCCAAAAGGAAGAGCTTGAATTGGTAGCTCAGTTATCTTGGAAAGTTCATCAGCATTCCTCACAGCTTTGGAGCAATACAAACAGTTTCTCTCTACGTTCACTTTCGATCCTGGCCATCTAGAAAATAGTGTAAGAAGTTCCTTTAACAACATCACTGAATGAGTTTCATCTTCTGAAAGAAGACTAAAATCATTTGCAAACGTTAAATGGGGGAGTTTGCAAACGCTACATTTGTGATGATAGTGAAATCTACCATTATAACTAATGATCTTGTAGATAATTCGAGAGAGGCCTTCCATAACTAGAGTGAACAGATAAGGGAAAAGAGGATCTCCTTGTTTTATTCCTCTGGCACAAGATAAAAGGCTTAATAGGAATCCAATTTAGAAGTATACTAATTGAAGTAGATTTTAAGCACATCATAATTCATTCAATGACTTTAGTAGGGAATTCAAGAGCTTTCAAGCAAATTTGTATGAAGTGCCAATTCACAGTATCAAATGCTATAAAGAAGTCAATCTTTTAACAACAACTTTTAATATTTTTCCCAGAGTTATAATCTTTCAATATCTCATGCATAAGAAGAATATTATCCCTAATAGACCTTCTTTGTACAAATGCACCTTGAGATGAGTTTACCACTGTCTTTAAGGTTGTTTTCAAAATGTTGGGAAGAAGATTAGCAATTACCTAGTAGATAATGTTGCAACGTGAGATAGGCCTGTAGTCTGCCAATGAAGTTGGATTTAGCTTTTTAAGAACGCGACATATATACGTATTGTTAATCTCCTTCAACATCTTCCAAGAGGATATGCACTCTAGAACAACTTCTATGAACAAGTTGCTTCTATGAACAAGTTGCTATCTCGTAGGTTTGTTAGAAAAACCCTAGAGTAAACCCATCAAGCCCCGAAGATTTAGAAGGGTGTAAGCCAAATAAGACTTCTTTGACTTCTATAGTAGTAAAAGGATCAGATAGTAACTCTTTAGTATCCTAAGAGAAAGGTTCATCCAAGAATCTTTTAGTGGATTGAGCATCATTGGAGCTTTCTTTAGCACCCATTAACTGTGAAGAGAAGTCCCCTGTTAGCCTTGATAAAGAATCATGATTAGAGAAAACTTTAAATAAGGAGCCTTTAAGTTGTCCTATTTCTTTTTACAAGTAAAGAATCATGATCGAGAAAACTTTTCTGATATTTGATTTTAGAAAAATTAATTTGATCTAATGCAACGTGATATGCTCACAACATGAGACAAACTGTATCATATGTGCTTAAATTTGTGAGCGACCTTATTTTCTATAGGCCGAAGCCATGAATAAGAATATGATTAATTTTAAATGTTATAACTATTTTGTTGGATTTAGGAATGACTTGTGTTAATTGAGCCACAAATATAGGTCATTTATATCCTTTTAAAAAAGTTTTACACCCTATTTGGAACGATAGGAATTGAATTCAATTGTAATTCAATTGTTTGGAATAGAAAAAAAAGATGAGTTTAATTCACATACGTAATTGAAACCTACCATTCTTTATAAATTCAATTCAGCTAAAAAACAACGAGAATTAAATTACAAACTAACTTTAACTCTTCTTTTTAAACGTTGAAAAATACTCTTCCAATAATACCTATGTAATAACCCTATCTCTTTAACTGACACAACTACTCTTCAATTGGCGCAACCCCACCCATTTCACTTCTCTTCAACTGACACAGCCTAGAGCCTCTCCCACCAAGAAGAACAACAACACCTTCTCTAGGAATCAGCACCTCCCATAGGTTTTTCCATTTCCTCATCGTTCTCTTTTAGATCCATAGATTCTCAAAAGGTTAAATCAGTTTCTTTGCTCTTACGTATAGGGACCATTGAATTCTGCATTTTTTACGGTATTTTTTGGTTGATGGTAAAGGTATTACTCTGGATCTCTTGGAAGTTTGCTGTGTTTAGAAGTTTGGGTGTTTTATAAATTAAGATTTACTTTCTTTTTTTGTTATGATTTGGCTTCATGTAGCTGTGAGAGTATGCTTGTTTTGTTCAGTATTGAGAAACAGACTTTCTTCGTGTTGACTTTGCTGCAAACTATTCCTTCCTTTTTGGTTTTGCCACTCCTTACAAATTCATTTTGTAGTTTTTCTTTCCCCGGTGACAAAAGCCATTACTTTCTCATAATTATTTTTCATACTTTTTAGTTTTTTAATTAATCGAAACTAGTAGTGCATCTAAGAAAACAACTTCTCTATGTTCATAAACTTTTGAACAAAGAACTACATGACCATCCCAATTTTCCAAATCTTTCACTGCCTTACCCTTATATTTGTCAAAATGCATGTTTTGGTTAACCACGACCCAGCAAACTTCGATGATCAAGAGGGGAGGAAGTAGATACTTTGTGTTTTTGCAGCTTATCTCTCTTTTAGACTATTATATATTATATTACTTTTTTTAAGAAATCAATAAAATGATTTTATGCAATGTCAATACTTTTTCTACTTGTTTTGTGACAATAAATAAAATTTAAATGTAGGCGATATGAGATAATTGAAAGAAATGCTCTACTTGCTATGGTAACTTATACGGGTTGTTTGGTTTGCTTGAGTTATATATATCAATATATGTCTCGAGCTAATAGACAACTAGTCCATCCCAAAAGAGGTCATAGAGAAATTGTACGTCAAGAATTACTAACCACAATAGAGATACATTATAATGCACGTAGCATTTTACGCATGAGTTATGATGCATTTATTCACTTTTGTTCAATTTTTCGTGAGAGGGGACTGTTAAGAGATAACCAATATAGTTTGGTTGAGGAACAAGTTGGAACATTTTTACATATTTTAAGTGGTAGAGCTAACACTCATTCACAAAGTTTCTTTTTTTGACGATCTACTGAAACAATTAGTCGTCACTTCCACCAAGTTCTCAGAGTAATAATTACCCTCGATGATCAATTTTTGGTTCAACCAAATGGTTTGGTTGTCCCTCCCGAAATAATCAATAGTAGAGGAAGATTTTATCCATATTTTCAGGTATTTTTTAAAACAATTTATATACAAAAACATACATTTTTATATTAATAAAAATTTTCTAATACATTTTATGGACTTTTTAGAATTGTATTGGTGCTCTTGATGGAACACATATCAAAGTAAAAGTTTCAAAGGAAAATATATCAAGATACAGAGGAAGGAAGAGTTATCCTACAATGAATGTCTTGGTTGCATGCACTTTTAACTTGAAATTTACATACGTCCTACTTGGATGGGAAGGTTCAGCCTCGTATTCAAGAATTTTAGATAATGCATTAGCTAAAGAAGATAAGCTTATTGCTCCTCAAGGTATCTTTTAGTCGAAGATTATTAAATTCCATATTATATACAAAAAATGTTATTGTCAGTAAGCATCTAGTAAATGGTTTTACTTTTAAGGTAAATTGTACTTAGCTGATGTTGGACATATGCTGAGGTTCGGATTTATTGAAAGGGCATTCAGTATTTTGAAGTGTAGATTTCCCATTTTATCTGAGATATGAAGATATGATGTGAGCACATTATCTGAAATTATGTTAGCTTGTTATATTTTACATAACTTTTTGATACAATATGATTCAGATTAAGAACTTGTTGCAAGAGTTGATAGAGAGCTATTGAATAGTGATCAAGAGGATGATAATGCCTTTGGAGGAGTTGCTAGGAATGAAGATGGTAGAAAAAAAAGAAATAATAAGAAATAGTATAGCTGCACATATGTGGAATGATTACATTTCAGGACATTGATTTGTTTAAATTTTTTTCTTTACATTATGTAACTTTGTTTATGTTTTTTTCTCTCTTTTTTTATCTTCACTTATAAACATGATCGTTTGTCTTTTGAATTTAATTGTCTTTAACAATTTTATGCTTGTTTATGTTGTTGAGAAAAGTAAGAGTTAATAACAGTATAAGATGGTTTGTGTTGGATTGTGTTTGGAAAAAATAGGTGACACGATGGATGTAGAGGTGAATTATGATAAAAAAAAGCTGATAGATATTTGAGGTGGAATTATGAAATGGATAAGTGCATGCTTTAAGTTCTTAGGGAGCAAAAATAAAGGCCAAAAGGATGATAGAAATTTTAGTGTTGGTGCATATAGAGAGGTAATAAAGGAAATTAATGAAAAGTTTAGGGTTAAGATTAATCGAAACAAAATTGTAAATCGATTGAGAACTTTAAGGGAAGAAATGCATTTGGTAAAATTTCTTGATGGAAAAAGTGGAATTGGATGGAATGATGTTACTAAGACATTTGAAGTTGTTCCAAAGGTATGGCAAAGTTTGATACAGGTATTTTATTTAATACTTATATAGTTAATTTTTTATATTTGTATTATTTTTATGCATGAAGTTTGTTGACATAGTTTCTTGTATTTTAATTGATAGGTTAACCAAAAGGTGAAACATATTTGAGGGAAGCCTTTACCTAATTTGGACCTTGTTCGTGAGATCTATGAGAAAGATAGAGCTACTGGATCTGAATCTGAAAGTGCAAAGGAGAAGGTTCAAAGATGGGAAAAGGAAATGTGGGATATGAATATTGAGGACATTGATAATATGCAAGCAAATAATGAGGTTCATTTAGAGAGTTTTTATCCATTTGAGAGCGAGAGTACTCCAACAACACCAATAATTCAAGCTCCCTCATCATCAACTCCTTCAGTTTCAAAGTCATCCTATATGAGTAAGAAAAGAAAAGCACGAGTGGAAGATCAAATTTCTTCGAAATTACAAGTTATTTGCAATGAAATGAAAGAAATTGCACAAGCTATTATAGCCACAAACCCTCATGTTAGAAAAGAGGAGGAAATATTTGACGCAATGAAAGAATTAGGATTTGAAGGATGTGTTCTCTTGGATGCAGTTGATTGGCTTATAGAGCATCCTAACTTTAATAGTTTTTTTTTGCATGTCTAGTTGAACTACTTTTAGATTGGTTGTCTAGGAAGATGGGCTAGAGTTAGGTTTTTATAACTTGCTCTATTTAAGTGTGGAACTCTATGGATAATATAACTTGCTCTATGCATGTATAAATGTTTTTTATTTAATTTTCTTATGTAATGATCTTATGTGTAACACCCCATGTTAGGGGTTAGAATATTGCGGAATTTTAATACACTTTACGCTTTGCATAATTGAGTTTTCACATATATGTGCATATGCAATTTTGGACACATACAAATATTTGTATATGCATTCATTGACGTTATCTGGGTATAAATGATTTTAATGTGAATAAAGTGTGAATTATGGATTAATTGTCTTGAAAATTGAATTATTGTGTGTTAGAATTAAATTCACATTTTTTGAGACATTTCGGATATTTGGAGATTTATCAAAATTTTGAGGTATTTTAGACTAAAAAAATATAGAAATAAGAGACAAATAGAAGGGACAATTGTATTAGAAATTATTTGACAAGTGGACTAATCATAATATATGTAGTATTTTACTGAACATACAATTGTATTTAAGGCATAACACGATCGTGACTTTGCAAGACCACCCGAAGTGTCGCGGTCATGCATGTACACGATTGTGACTTCGCAGGATCACTCGAAGTGTCGCAGTCGTGCATGTACACAATCACGATTTCTCTGTTTATCCGAAGGAGGTTATTTTCTAAACATATTTTGATCTTTTTATTATAACTTCTTCACCCGACATCCAGATGACTTGATTCTTAAACCAATAGACTCATAAGACATTGATCTTCATCTCTACACAAAAAAATTAGGAATTTTTGAAGTGGACTGTTTGATGAATTTAAGATGAAAATGTGACTGTGCTGAAATATGATAACTTGGATGATTTTTACTGAACATACTTCGGTAATTGGACTATATCTTGATCTATGGACCTCATAATGAGATGATTATTAATTATGATTAAACTAGAGGCATAAAGCTACAAATTGTCTAAAGAGATTAGATTCTAATTTGGCCTCTAAAACTTTCAGAATTTGATTGAAAGTTGAGATAAGAATTCTATTAAAGCTTAAGAATAGTCTAAAATCTTTTGAGTATAACTTTTAGTATATTAATCCAAATTAGTTGAACTTGGTATCATTAGAAACCTAAGACAAAGAAGGAAAACTTTCTTGAATGAAGTATTACCTAATAACCTCACCTTCCTGATGAGAATAATTGAGCAAAATGGACCCGAAAGTTGGATGTGAAATAAATCTAGATTGAGGAATTGAGTATGGTTTCATATGATTGATAATGTGACAAGATTAAGGATAAGAAACCCAGAATTTGTCATTAACATACATCATACATATTCAGTATACATGAATATGCATTAGTGAATTCATATCATGCACAATTGTGATATGTGATTGTATTAAATGTTACAGAGGAACGGATAGACCAATCACTTCCAGATATTGTCAGAATTTTGAGGCAATAAGCAAACAAGGGGGCTTTTGTAAGTAATTTAGATGGTTTTATCTATAAGTAAATCTTGATGAATATTTGTAAGTAGTTCAATAAGAAATTTTTGATAGTTTTTGTGGGACCCCTGAACTTGGGCCAGGCGGCCCGCACCGGGGTGGATTTCCCCTCAGTATTGTCCTCTTTGGTACTTAGATGAGTCCACCACTCGAACCCAAGACCTCAAGATTTTATTCCACTTTAAGTGGACGCCTCTCACCATTGAGCCATGCGGGCCGCCTGAACTTGGGCCAGGTGGCCCTCACCGGGGTGGGTTTCCCCTCGGTATTGTCCTCTTTGGTCTAGGCGTGAGTCACCACTTGAACGCGAGACCTCAAGGTTTTGTTGCACTTTAAGTGCACGCCTCTTACCATTGAGCCAGTGTATCATATGTAGCACTCCACTCCCGCAGGACCCGAACCTGATATCGTGGGTGATATCCGAGTCCGTGCCTCACGAGAGTGGTATGCTAGAGCACTCGATTACAGTCAAACGCTCAGTATAATTTTTTTATCAAATTGAATATGCTCATATGTGCGGAAATCAGTAAATAATTTGGGCCCGTTTTAATTTGTAAACATTTTAGGTCATCATAATACAGTCATATTATTTAGCCATCGAATGTACAAAAATCCATAATAAAATTGGGCCCAACTTTATTCATAAACATTTTCAATGATTACATTACTATCAAAAGAATGTCAATAGCCACTTAGGGCCCACTGAAATACAAGCACTATTTTACAGAAATTGCGGAAATATACATTTCTACAAGAATTGAATGCCACTAATCTCTGACTGGTATGCAATAGGCATACTCCCGTTTGTCTAACGGTGTACTCTTCAAGGCCTAAAAAATGATTGCAAATTTTGGGTGAGTTTTTGCGAACTCAGTAAGGAACCATCATCGATGATTCCCCCAATTCATGCATCACACAAGCGAATCACAATTTAGTTCACAGTAACACAGTCAGAAGTACCATATCATTATACACAAGCAAATCACAATTGTATAGACACTCTTGCCTTTTTCCCATTTACAGTATTCAATCAAATATGTATGCAATGCATATGTGACACTTTTCCCATTTTAT
>JANKYE010000225.1:41036282-41047668 GCA_032467995.1 Erythroxylum dillonii
TTAATCAAATATTAGATAATTCAATTAAGTTATTAAATTTGATAAGAATTAATTAAAATTGAGTTAATTTAAGTTATATTTAATTAATTTAGTTAAAATTATGATGTTAGTAGCAGTTGTCGTTATTTTTAACAAAAGTCATGTCTTGAAAAGGAATGGGCGTCAACACCCGTGTCGTGGCCGCGTAGCAATTAATTACTAAGTTTCTCCACTTTTCTTAATATTTGGGCTTGTCCTACAAAAGCCATGTGTTGAAAAGGAGTGGGCGTCAACACCCGTGTCCGGGCCGCGGAGCAAAAGTTTCTCTACTTTTCTAATATTTAGGCTTGTCCTTTACGGTTGACTTTTGAGTTGAGTTGCTTTTTCTCAGATTGAATTGATATATAGGTAAAAGAAATAATCTTTTCCTTAAATAATTTAACTAAATAGAGATATTTAATAGATTAATTTAACAAATTAAAATAATTTTTGGTGAGTGAAAGAAACCATTTGTTAAAAGGCACCCTTTTCCAAGTAAATATAAATATATATGATCATTTTATAAGTTAGGTAAACAAAAGGCAAACAACATGTTACTCATTTAAGTGCATAAAATTAATTAAAATGTTTTCAAATAATAAACAAAAATCTTATAAACTTTTATTTTAAATTTCTATCTAAATCTGACCGCAATAAAACGCAATTATGATTGACAACGGTGGTTGAACTTGAACTACCAGCGTAAATAGCAGTGTCCCTACGGTTGCCGACCAAAGTTTTACATAGGAAATAATGGTCATTCTCATTTGGTCAAATTGCTCTGCTTGTTCTGTTTTCTTTCCTTTCGGCAAAAGGATGAATTCTGTCTGCCGGTAAATTTTATTTCCACCCTAACGTTTCACTTATGTTACTCGGTTTTTGACCACTATTCTTAATGGAACAACGTACTTCCTTCTCGTAACAATCGTTGTTACTGTTTTCGAGATCCTCATGGCACAGAGTCTCGTCCCGTCACAGCCACATCAATTTTTGGTGAAGCTGGTGTTAGTGCAGCTACCGGCGGGCTCCACATTGATACGTCGACGTGGCACTATGATGCTCATAGAATAGAAGCAATAATTAAATATTAAAAATTGCAAAAACTGAATTTGTTAGTTTTTTCTGTTATTATGAGATCATATTTAAACTTTTACATTTAAATTTCTTTTTATTTGTAATAACATCTGAAATGATGGTGTATTTTCTTAGTTCATGACAACCGTTCTTAACATAGTGAGTGAGCAATACGAATATAAAGTTTGGAATTCTAACATCGTTATTAGATGATTAGTTAACAAAGAATGACGCTTAATAAATTAGAATTTTTAATAAAATAGTTATGAAATACTCAATCTCCAATTAATTGATTTTCTTGAATTAATTAAAGTCAAAATATTAAAATCAAATGAACGAGTCATAAAAAATTAGCTTTCCTCCACTTTCAATCTCAATTCTCCTCGCATATGACTTGAATTTTACTACGAGTCAAAAGGTTCAGTAAATTTGACTTAATATGAGAACAAAAAAATGAAAATTCCATTTTACAAGGATTAAACAATTTTGTTTAAATTACAAGTACATAATGTGATCCCAAATTATTCTGTATTATATAATAAAATTATTATAAATTAATTAAAATGTTTTTAAATAGAAGATGTTTTAAAAATAAATAAAATATAAGCATAAAATTTTGAAAACACATTCCACGAAGAATCTTATTCGGATTATTTAGAATCTCAAAATTTAACATTTGAAATTATTCCCGAGCTTATAATATAAAAGAGATTAGAGAGTTCTATAAAAAAATATAGGTATTATTTTATTAATTTAATATATTAAGTTGAGTTAAATTATATAATAAAATTATTGTTTTATGAAATCGTAATTTACATATACAATTATGACCGAATCAAATTGCTTCCCAAAATATTTTATTTATTTAATAGTTAATAATTGGCAAATTACGTAAAAAAAGCCTATGTGATATATTTGATTATTTATTTTAGTCCTTGTATTTTTAATTCGTTCACCTTAGCTCTTGTATTTTTTATTCTCATTCAAGATATCTTAATTGGGTATTTTTGGACAAATTTGTCCTTTAATTATTGAAATATATTTTTTTAATCTCTTAATTTCAAGGATAAATTTGTCTGAAAATACTCAATTGAGATATCTTGAATGAGAAAAAAAATACAAAAATTAAAATGAACGAATTAAAAATATAAGAGCTAACATGAACAATCAATTATATGACAAGTAAGGATTTTCTTACGTGATTTGCCTTAATAATTTTACTAAAAATTGAATTGTTCTGAAAAGGACAAAAGTCCGATACGCGTCCGATACGCACGCGCTTAATCGTCTGGATAAAATCGATGTCACCAGCCCCGCCTCGTCCTCTTGGTATTCATTTCACAGTCTCACTCATCCATTTTATACCAACTCCTGCTCCTCCTCCTAATCCATTGAAGCTTGAAGTTTGTGCACACACCACTTCACTCATCATGTCTTCTACTCGTAACAAACTCTTCTTCTTCTTCTTCCTCTTCCTCTTCCTCTTCCTCTTCACCACCACCGTCCGCTCCCGATCTCTCCCTGATTTGCTCTCCAAGGGGGTGGGATCATCGGATTTGCTTTCTGATGGCCTCCACTCTCCTTACCTGATTCTGGAGAAGGGGTCGTCCTGCGAGCAGACGTACGGGTTTTTGCCCTGCACCACGACTGTGCTGGGTAACCTGTTCTTGATTGTAGTATACGGATACCTCATGTTTTTGGCTGCTACCTACTTGTCCTCAGGTAGTGAGCTCTTGCTTGAGATTTTGGGGCCTGGTATCGTCGGCGGCCTGTTTCTTCCCATTCTCGGTGCTCTCCCTGACGCTATGCTTATTCTCGGTATTTCTCCATCCTTCTTTCTATTTTCTCTGCTCTCATCGAACACAACTCAGATCGGATCACATCATAATTGGACCTTAAAAACTTGTTTTCAGATTAGCACTGCTTCTTACATTTTTTGCCTTGCAGTATCTGGAATTTCAGGAACTGTAGCAACTGCTCAAAGTCAGGTCTCAGTTGGAATGGGCTTGATGGCTGGTTCAACTGTCATGCTTCTAACTCTTATATGGGGATCATGCGTAATTGTTGGAAAATGTGATATTCGGGAAACTGACGATGTAGCTGTTGATGGAAGGAATACAAAAGGATTTAGTTTAACAGGTACGATAATCTTCTCACGACTCACTTTTCAAAAACAAAAATTCTCACGATTCACCGTACACATCGACAAAGTGTTTGACAGAAGACGTTTAAGATCACCATAGATATTAGACTTTAGCTGCTGTTTATAAAATAATAGCTACAACTTTGAACAGTGAAGATTTGACGGAAGTTTTTCTTGGGCGAGTTAGGGGTGTCTTATGTAATTTTCTATGAAAAGTGAAGGTGAGTGCATTGGGATGATGGGTTGAACAAAATACAATGAGATATCCAGAGCTAGCTCCAGGCTAAGCTGTTTGAAGAGAGCAAGGATAGTCATATAGAGTTTTTACCTTTTGATTAGGGGATCTAAAATGCAAAATACTGGAAAATTACAATCTTAGGCTGAAAATTGTTTCATTGAATTGCTTTCATAAATGTTAGATTGTGATGCACGAAATTTCTTTTCTTTTTCTTTATTTAACTATATGAACACAAATATCTTGCCTGCATTTTTTTTTAATTTGGATTGAACTTGTAATGTTATAGGGCATGTGAATTTTGAACAAAGAGAATATTTTGCATGGATGCAGGAAGTGGTGTTAGTACAGACATTTGGACTTGCTATGCTGCTAGAATAATGACAGTATCTGTTATACCTTTTCTTGTTGTTCAACTACCACAAGCTCTCCATTCAAGCTCAGGAAGGCACTTGGCAGTCCTGATTGGCCTAATTCTATCACTCTCAATGTTAATTTCTTATTGCCTTTATCAGGTAGCTTGCTTTTCTGATGAAAATGGTGCATCTTGTTTGAATTGTGTTCTGGCTTGATCGTCCCTTTTTGAGTTGGCCTAGGGGTGCATGGTTTTTTGAGTTCTAGTCAAGCACATATAACAGTATGCATGTGCCCCTTGAGTATTCATCATTGAACCTCTAAATAAAAATAATGATTAAAGAGAAAATTTGAGACATTGCTAGTATTTTGAGCTAGTTACTATTTTGTACTTCACGCCATCTTCTTCAAGGAAAGAAAAGCAGGGTTTGAATCCATGACTTCCTTCACTGCTGGACAGATATGAGATGTTCTTTTTCTTCTTAATTATGTGGCAATATTCGGGTTATATTAATAATGTCGTGGTTGTCTTCAAATTGATATTGGGCAGGTCTTCCAGCCATGGATCCAGAGGAGACGACTTGCTTATGCAAAGCTCAAACATGTGATATCTGGAATTTTACAACACCTGAAACAAAGAGCTTTAGGAAGGCTTCTTACTGATGATGGCCAACCTAATGAAGAAGTAATAAGAAAGTAAGTGTACTCATAGCCAAAGTGATACTTGTCTTTCTAGCACTCGCTGCTTCAAAAGGTAATTGCTGCTTCTTTTGGCAGGTTATTTGAGGCAATTGATGAGAATAATGATAAGAAACTCTCTTCATCTGAGTTAAAAGCACTTATAATTGGTATCCGGTTTGAAGAGATAGACCTTGATAAAGATAACGCCGTGGCTGAAGTGATGAGAGATTTTGATACCTCTAATGATGGAAGCATTGATGAGGATGAGTTTGTTGCTGGGATCATCAAATGGCTTAATGAAGCGAGGAGAGCAGGGGCTTCAGCCTCAGATCCTGGCCCGCATACATTAAAGTATATAAATGACTTCAACTTGGTAAGTGTTACTGTTATAAACAATAAGCTAATCTATTTTGTACTTCTAAGCTAGTCACAGTGTGCATATTTTTTTGCAGCAAACAAGGAGAGAGCATGCTTTGTTGGGTCCCGAGCAACAAGAAGAAGAACAAAGGGATGAAACCGTTGAGGTTGTTGATAACCCCAGAAAGATTTTAATCAAAGCATTGCTGATGTTGTTGTTGGGAACAGTTATTGCAGCTGTATTTGCCGATCCCCTAGTTGATGCTGTTAACAACTTTTCTGATGCAACAAGTATTCCAACCTTCTTTATCTCCTTCATTGCGCTGCCTTTGGCTACCAACTCTAGTGAAGCTGTTTCAGCAATTATCTTTTCTAGTCGTAAAAAGATCAGAACTTCCTCATTAACATTTTCTGAGGTATGTTTCTCACTAAAATTTCAATAGATCTCTCTTTTACTGCTTAATCGGTGATTGTTATTGATTCCAGCGAGTGTTAGGTGTATTGTTGGGGTTACTATTTTTAATCATAATTTTTGAGATCGAAAGGAAAAAGAGTTTTAATCACCATCTTCTAGAAAATTTATACTGGTCTAGACCTGAAAAATATGAGTTATGTATGCCTGGGAACGTAATTGTTGAAGTTTGCTTTTGAAAAAGGTGTTTTTCCTTCAAATAGAAGTGAGAGTAATAGTGTACGTCTATAAGAGCATGAGATTCCCAACTCCCTGGAATTGAAAAGATTCAGGTGCAGGTAGCCCTGCCCTTGTCGTGGAAGTTCCATCTCAAGTCATTACGTAGAAGCCTTGGTTTAGACCAAGGATTATCCCACTTCTCATATGTGGTAGCTGGCGAAATGGAAGTGTCACTTAAGAGGGATACTGGTTTCATGCGTATGATTTTGAGTAGGAACCTTAAGCTGTTTTTTTCTGTCTAGTTTTTCGTAATATATCAAGAATACTGCTTGGTTATTTTTATATCAAGAAGTTTCTAGGAATTTGCTAGGTCAAGACAATTGGCTCCTTCTTGTCAAACCATTTCACTGAAGTTCATTGATGTCTTCTTTTATATAAAGCAATGTGACTATATTAATCCGCACTTACGGGGTTGTTTATATCGGCTACACGTATTATGACCTGTATGTGGATGCCAACTGTTAACGACGATGTCTCTTTTTACAGCTTTATGGAGCGGTGACAATGAATAACCTCCTTTGCCTATCAGTTTTCTTGGCCCTCGTTTACATAAGGGGACTGACATGGGACTTCTCATCTGAAGTGTTGGTTATTTTTATTGTTTGTATTGTGATGGGCGCATTTGCGAGCTTCCGCACTACATTTCCCCTCTGGACATCCGGTTTAGCCTACATCCTCTACCCGTTTTCTCTGGCATTGGTATACGTTCTTGATTATGTTTTTGGTTGGTCATAGAGTGGTCGATGTTGAGAATTTGAATGCAGGCTCTTTGGACGTTGAACTTAAGTCGTATGTTTCCGTTTTGGTATTTTATGCATGAGGTTACAGACAATTCTATACATGCTTTTGTTCTTAAGCATGATTTTGTATCTATTTTGTCGTGTGCCCTGATCCAGAACACTGTTTGTAATGATTTGACGGCATTTGTGCAATAAATATGAGTTGGCATGTATCTGACATCTGACTTGGTTATAATTTTACTTGGAGTTTATGGACCCTTTCAACTCTACATCAATAAGATTACAGGTGATAATAATATGATAAATTAATTTCTAATTTTAAAGTAATACTCATTTCACCCTAGTTAAATATTTTATTAATTATAATGTACAAGTTTTACTAAAATTAACAAATATTAAATATATTGCATTTGAAGAATCACATAATTCACTGAGCCCATTTCTGATACCGACCGGAATCTTGTGGCTTGCGTTTTTTAGGGATGGTTAAGTTGATAAAATGAAAAAGTATAAAGTCAAAAAATTTTATGTTCTTTCGATTGATCCAAAATTTACCTAACGCAAATTACTCGGTCAACATAAGTTACAGGTTATTGCATCAATACAAGATTTATTGACTACGCATAAAAAACTAAAATTCTTGTGGCTTGCGATTTCTACATCTTTCTCCTATTTAATAGAGCTCCTGCGGTGGTCCCGATCCTCAACCAATTATTTGCGGCATAATAGAAAGGTCGGACAACAAGGAGCCCACCAAAACAAAAGGACATGGCCAGAAGCTCACATGCAAGGGTTTTGTTACCAACGATGTGCAACACTCACTCGTTCAATTATCAAAGGCATAAAAAGGCAGAGAAAGCAAGCCCCAAACTCAAGGTCACAACAAACTAAATTTTCCTTCTTCAAAAGCATAGCATCCAAGTAAGGTAAGTCTTACCTTTCCCCACATGGCTGATGGCCAAGAGTTGGAAGGTCTCTTTCACCCTATAGCTTACATTTGCAGATTTGGACATATCTCAACTTCAAATCTCGTATGATATCAACAAGTGTTAAAAAAGAAATACAGGAACCGTCCCTTAGTATGGTCTCAGAAAAAGAAACAGCTGGCTTGCCAAACATTTTACAAGAATGTGCAATATAATGAGACTATAACTTCAAATTGAGATCAACACTTTCACCCAATTCACCACCATTACAGTTGCCACAAGTGTTTGTAGGTTGGCCAATTTGCATTACTTTTGGTGGGAAAAAGCTATAGTAAGGCTGCCGTTGATTTGATACACTTGGTCCTGGTTGGAGGATCGTATCTTCCATGGTAGCCTTTTAAGAAATTCACAAAAACAATCAATTAGACACACGCACAAAAAAAACCTGAAAAAAGAGTAAGCTATTGAATTGGGAAAATAAGTTACTGAATCTAACTTGATGAGGTAGCAAGCCAAAGTTAAATGTGTCGTAGTTATGGTAGGCTAGGCAAGACGAAGGGTGCTTGAACTTGGAATCTAGACATGCCAAATTGGATAATGGAGGAGCTAGTGTGAGAAAATCTTCACTGGAAGCCCTGTTTCCTTTAATGACTTTGTTTGAATTAGGCTCCAATCTTGAATTGGAACATGAAGGTCCTTCTCTACAAAGAGGAAAGAAGAAAGACAAAAGAATCAGATGTCTCCCTATATATTAGAGCATCAGAACCTTTGCAAAACCAAAGCAACTGGACCAAGTGAAACCTGAAATTTGGGTTGTCTGTTTTAACATTGAAAGTGCCTCTGTTACCAACAGATGCTATTTGATCTTCCGATCTACTAATGTTGTGTATGGTTAGAGGAAATTTACAATTGAAAGGGCATGGTGGGTCATCCAGAGAGAACGGATAAGGCCTCTTCACGCCAACCATCTATACCACATTTTGAACAAATATGCCGATTAGTAATCAAGCAACTTATAGATGCTGCACCATTTTCAATTGCATACAACAAGAAATGAAAATAAGGCAGTGCCTTCCATACCACCATTGATAAGCTACATAATTATTGTATTGAAAACTACATTCAGAACTCGAGGGAAAGGACATATCATGTTAAAAAATTACAAATTGAGAAGGTTAAAAGTGAAGGTGTTACCTTCTCTTCCTCTGGCCAAATAGATGCATAGTTGCCATAATAACTTTGGTTTGAAGGGGGCTCCATTTGGAAATTCAGTAATGACGAAGATGAACTTGCTGATGAGACATTCATCTGTATCATTTTCATGTATCATTTAAGATAATAGTCTATGAAATAAGTGTTGAAGAAGAAACAGAAACAACCTTTGACAAAGCAGTTGAATACGAGAAATCAGAAGAATTTACCATTGATGAAGAAGAAGAAACAGAGGATGAAGGCAGTTGATGCTTCTGTGATCTCGTAATTAAACTGGGAAGAGAAGAAATAGGATTGGATTCGCAAGGAAAATTCAAACTTGATCGAAAAGCCAATCCAGGATCAACCCCAAAACTCTCCTTTTCAAGATTGTATTGGTGTGAATTCCACATTTTAGGCACATTTCCATGCACTTGAATAGGAACGGATTGCCACCACATAGAGTTAGCTAATGGAACAGTATTTGAGCTATCAACATCAACGTTTCGGGGCTGAAGGATTGAATTTGGAGATGATCGGTCAGGAGGATATGCCATTGAAGAGGAGTAAGACTGATAATTTGGAAGTGGCACAGACAGATTAGAAGGTCTAGTGGGTGACATTGGAGGTGGAGATGGTATTACTACAGAGCCCTCCTTCTTTTGCTGCTCCTCTAGTCTGATCTTTTCAAGCTGTGCCACACCTAGGCCTCTTTGGGGCACTTTTCTTTGCTTTTGCTTCTTGGAGTATCTACCCGCACTTCCAATATTAAAACCAGCACCACCAGTATTACTGCTACTATACTTTTGGGTTTCTTCTTCTTGAGCCATTTCTGTTATCGTTCATGTAATACGTGAACAAAGGAGTTCCCAAAAGATTCAGAACCTAACCATTTGCAAAGACGTAGAGAAAAGACCAAAAATATAGATTCACAAGCGTTTATCTTCGTGTTTAGAACATCAAGATTTGAAGATATTGTTCAAAGTTGAACTTGGATACGAAGATTTAGTGGGGGACACACTGAAATCTTGAGTTTTTATTTTGCCACTTCCAGGTTGGCCATTCTTGCTGACAAGATTTCAAGCAAATACAAAGCAATCGCAAATACAAAGATTTAGAGAGATAAAAGAGAGAAACTGTGTCTTACTTTCAGGATATGGTAATTTGAAATCAAAAAAAAAAATCCGAAGATTACAACAGCAAAATCTAGAGGAATTCCCAAGAACCCAGAAGTCTAAAGGAAAAATGAATAAAGATTGTACCCAAAATCTCGCAGGTTATGGACTAAAGATCGTATCTTTATGGAAAGAGGAGAACAAACCCATAAGCCTAGCCAAAATTTTAGCAAGAGAGAGAGAAACATACAGGATGTGGCTGGAGTGAGAGAAACTGAGAAGGTTTCGGATTTTTCTCAAACCAAATGTTGCTTGTTTGTCTGAGAGACAGATCGCAGGAAAAAGTGCTTTAACTATATTTTAAAAAACATTTTCGTGGCTCTTTGGGTCTCACTTTCTTCTTGCTGTAACAACCTGGTTAAAGAAAAACACAGCAAAAGCCTTGATAAACTAAAGTACTATATATACAATGCATACTTTTGTTCCTCACCCACTTCTCGCCCATATCCTCGCTCCACTCTCCTCTTTTCATTGCTAGACCTACTCTCCCTAAATACCCAGCTCCCATTTTCTCTCTCTAAATCGTGGGCTTCGAGTTTCCAAATGGAGCTAAAAGCCAGAGCCTGTCCTAACAAGCCAAATCTGATGCGTCAGTCGAGTTATACAATAATCAAATGCATGTTAAATAAACTCTGGGTACTATGTTATATAATAATTGTTAAATACTAAAAACTCTTATGTCCATGATCTTCTTCTCCGGCATAATTTAGATTCCTTTTTGTACGAAATGGTAAAAAGCCGCGACTCCTCGAACAACTACGAAAGAATAGCCAAATTGGACCCTTGAGTCTTAAAAAAATAAGTTATCAAACAATTATTTATAATTGAGTTTGTCGAGTGAATGATTACCTTATTACATACCAAGTGGCTCACCTGATTCACAATTACAATGATAAACATTAGGCGTTGAGTGTAACTGTTACAAAATAACTAGATAAGAATTAGAATATCGTGTATTTAATTTTCAAATGGAGACGACATCCCTTATCTCGATCCTCACTAATCGTTAGAAAGAAAAAACCTGTGTTATTTGGTGAGATCCTCGCTAATCTCTGCTCGAGTCGGATAAGTCTTGGAAGGCAAAGTTTTGTGCTCAAGTTCTAAACCACCGCATACATGAGGATGGTTCAAACCCACAACCTCATTTAAGCCAAAAGAACTCCTTACCAACTCACCACTTTTAGATTAAATGGCATGCATCCTTCGTTAAAAAGTTTAATCAAGTTGAGTAGTTACCTCATTTCAAAGATTGATCCATAGATTTAAATCTTTTATTCTATGCTTTTGGTCTAGATTTGACAAATTTTCTAATCCTAAACTAGAGTTGGTGATTTTTTTCTGCTTTCATATTTTAAAGGAATTAAATTTCAAACAGTTTAAACTAAAGGGTTTGTTAAGATTTTCCACTTAGAGGGTGGAATTAGAATGAAATTAAGAATTACAAGTAAAGTTGAAGTTGGGATAGAATCGAATTGATATGTTATTAGGAGCTTAATTCCTGTGTTCAAATAACATAACGAGTTAATTACAACTTTAGGCTTAAATGAACAGAACACTGAAAATTATTAAGAGTTTATTATCACGCTCTTTAATTGACCTAGGAAGAAATTGATTATGGAAGCAAAAAGAGAAAGTCATCAAAGTTTAGAACTTCTGTTGTGATTTTTTTTTATTTCATAATTTAGTTTTTATTTTATTTTAATGAAAATATGTTTCATTGTGAATTATGAATTAGTTAATTAATTTTATTTTAATATTTATATAATATATTAATAAAAAATCATAATAAATTAGTTATAAG
>JANKYE010000225.1:41126961-41137713 GCA_032467995.1 Erythroxylum dillonii
AAATTTTCGCATAATCCCTGTGGACACGACTCGATTCTTACCAATTTATTACTCACTTCGACAACCGTGCACTTGCGGTTCACGATCAACCATCCCTATAACCCCTTCTGTTGTTGTTGTTTGACCAATTCCAGTCACTTTGAAGACCCATGCTGAGCAGATGGGTGGGGAAGTAATGGCACCTGTTGAAAGCAGTGTCAGTCATGAACAAACCGTGGTTGTCACTTTGGAAGAAGGGGAACTCACTCTAAGCTTGACCAAGCAACCTAAGCGGACAACGGTTAAGAGGAAAGCTAAGAAGAAAAAGCACAAAGGGGTGATGTCCCTTAGTGCTTATTCTAATGATGTCTATTTTAGTGTGAAACACTAGGGGGCTCATTGACCCCTCCAAAAAGTTGATGGTGAAGCAGTTAGTAGCTAACACAAAGCCTGTTTTGGTAGGTTTGTTGGAGACAAAAATAAAAGCTTTGGCGGATAGGAAGGATTTATTGTTTTTGGGGACTCATTGGAGTCTTATCTCCAATCATGCACACCACTATAATAGTAAACTCCTTTGCTAGTATAATTTTGATAAACTTGAAGTCCAGGTGATCAAAATGGGCGCCCAGTTTATGAACTTGCAGTGTAAGGAAATTGGTAAGGATTTTTTTACGATAATTCTAATCTAAGCTTCAAACTTTGCGCTTCAGCGGGTTGACTTATGGACAGAGCTGCTGGCGTTTCATGCTGGGGTGGAGGGACCGTGGGTGGTTGCTGGAGATTTTAACTGTTGTCTCAATTCTTCGGAAGTTGAAGGTGGAGTGGGTTTTCATGGAGGTGTTGCTGGGGAGTTACAACAATTATTATTTAATTCTGTCTTAGTGGATCTTCGAGGGTGTGGTAGGTGGTTCATATGGGAGAACAAACAAAAAGGTCATATTCATATCCGAAAGAAACTTGATTGAGCATTGATTAACCACCACTAGCTATTATCTTTCCCTTTTGACTCAGTGGAGTTCGGTGATCTAGTTTTTTTATCACACACCTATTCTCATCCAGCATCAGTTCGATTATCTTAAAGGTGGCGCTCCTTTCCAGTTTTTCAATGGTTTAATTCGAGTGGAGGGATTTATGTCTATGATTGCCAAATTTGGCGGACGGAGATCCCAGGTTACAAGGGGTTCGAGTTGATACAAAAGCTGAAGCTTGCTAAGCACGCTATCAAAATCTTCAATAAACAGCGAACCCATAATCTACAGGAGTTGAGCACTCACTTGGTGGATATCCAGCAGCAGTGTTTCAAGAAGCCCCTCAAAGAAAGACTTCAGGTACTTGAGACTGATGCCATGCACAAGAACTAGGAGGCTTTGAAGCTTAATGACTCCATCCTACGACAAAAAGCCAAACAAACTTGGCTGAAAGATGGGGATCGCAACACTAAGTATTTCCATGCAGCTATTCTTGCTAGGCGCAACATTAACACTATCACTGAACTAACAAAATCTGATGGGAGCATTCATCGAGGTCCAGCAGCGGTGTCGACGCATGTTAAGGATTTTTTTATTCAACTTATGGGTAGTTCTGGAGCTTCGAGTCGGGCTGGATTTGGAATTCAGAATGTCCTGGACTTCACTCCTAGTCATGAAAGAATGGCCTTGCTTACTTCCCCGTTCATAGCGGCGCATGTCAAGGAAACCTTGTTTCAACTTAATAACTCTAAGGCCCCCGGTCCTGATGGGTTCTTGGCGGGGTTCTTCTAATAGACGTGGGACATTACTAGTCAGTTGGTTACGGAGGCAATACTTGAGTTTTTCTCTTCTGGGAAACTCTTGTGGGAGATCAACCATACTTACATATCCTTAATTCCCAAGAAGGATAGACCTAATTGGATTACGGATTATAGACCAATATTGTGTTACAATACTATGTATAAAATTATTGCTTCCCTTTTAGCGAAGCGCTTGAAAGGGGTGTTGGCAGAGGTTGTAAACAATGCTCAATGGGCCTTTCTTCCGTCAAGGAGTATAAGGGACAACATTCTGTTGCTATAAGAATTGATGGGAGATTATCATACTGGTAAGAAGGTTAATAGTTGTGCCTTAAAAATTGATCTTTTTAAAGCCTTTGACTCACTCGATTGGGAATACTTGCAAGAATGTATGCTGGGGATTGGATTGCCTTCAAGGCTTTGTCTTCTAATTTCTCAATGTATTCAGACAACCTCCTTGATAGTCTTAATTAATGGACATTCGACAAAGCCTTTTCAGCCTCAACGGGGAATTAGATAAGGGGATCCCCTTTCCCTTTACTTATTCACGCTGGCAATGGAGGGCTTATCACAGTTACTTTCCAAATTGGTACAATGTAATGGGCACTTTCTATACCATTACAAATGAACTGACCTGAAATTGTCTCATCTCATATATGCGGATGATGTGATCCTTTTCTGCAAGGCAGAGCCGCAAGTGCTAGTGATGATGATGAACATTATGGACACCTTTTTTTGCTGGTCAGATTTGCGCATTAATTTTCAGAAGAGTGGTATTTATTTATCCTCAGATGTCCACAATCGGGAAGAGCTTAGCAATCTTGTCGGGCTATCTATTCATGGTACACCGTTCCGATATTTGGGGATTTCTATCACCTCAGGTAAGCCTCGGTTTATTGACTTCTTGCCATTGCTGGAGAAACTAAAGAGTCGAATTAATGCCTGGCAAAATCGTTTCCTCTCCTTTACATTTTAAAAGTAATTTGCCTTTAACCTAGTTAGTAAGTATAGTGGGGGAAAATAACACTTTAAGGAAAGTGTCCAACACGGCTAGAACACTTTAAACTTTGTTTGATCTCAAGTTCTCTCAATTCTCTATAATACCATTTAATTCATTGTTCATCCTTTGTTTTGTGGACTTTTAACCCCATTCTATTACAATTTTGAAGTGTTATTTGTTGCTATCATGGAGTCCACTCAAGAATCCGCTCTTAAAGTGATGAACCAAGACTTTGTGAAGTTAGATTGCCTTGATGGAATCGGCACCAACTTCAATCGTTGGAAGGACAAGATGATGTTCTTCCTTACCGCTTTGAAAATTGCATAAGTGCTTGATCCCACTCTTCTTGCAATTCCTTTTCCAAAGGAGGGTGAAGTTGACACAAGGAAGGATGAACGAAACAAGTGCCAAGAAGATGAATTGCTTTGCAGGGGTCACATTCTCAACACCCTCTTAGACAGCCTTTATGATCTCTTTATAACCGTGAAGAGTCCAAAGGAGATTTAGGCATCGTTTGAACGTGAATATGCATCTCAAAAGCAAGACGCATATAAGTTTCTTATTGAAAGATATTTTGAGTTTAAATTTTTTAATGATTCCTCTCTTATGGATAAAATCCACAATTTATAAGTGATTGTTTCAAAAGATGTTGAAATTTCAGAATCATTACAAGTAGGGGCAATTATTGCTAAGTTGCCTTCTTCTTGGAATGATTATCAAAAGAAGTTGACGCATACTTCTAAAATTTTAACTATCGACAGTGTTTTAAAGCATCTTCGAATTGAAGAAGGTGCAAGAATTTTTCAAAGAAAAGAAGTGGAAGGAGATCCAAAGCTGTATTTTATAGATGAGAAGAAATCCAACAATTTTAAAAGGAAGAAACCTAAAAATGAAAGACAAGAAAAAGAATCTAGTTTACTACAATTGTGGAAAGAAAGGGCATTCAAGGCCGAATGCAGATCCAACAAGAAGCAAAAAGGAAACAATGTTCCTAGTGCTAACTTTGTTAATGAATGTACAGGAATTATGGAAACCTTAACTCCTGGTACTGTGAAGAAACTTCATATGGCAACATCAATTTCTTCTAAGGATTGGTGGTATGATTCCGGTATAGCAATTCATGTGTGCAATAACAAGGACCAATTCAAGAATTATGAAGTTTTTGAAGAACATGAAGTGGTCATGGCCAATGGTGGGAAAGCCAAAGTGCATGGAAAGGGAGATGTGCATTTGCTATTCACTTCTGGCAAAAAAGTTGGTGCTCAACCTTGTTTAAGCGAATATCCTGAACAAGAAGGGGCTTGAAGGCTGTACTTATGTCAAACAATGTAATCTTGTCTGAGAATGGTATTTTTTTTATAGGAAAAGGATATTCTTGTAATGACATGTTTAAGCTTAGTCTTAATAAAGTGAATGATGTTTCTCTTTATTTGGTTGATGCTTCTTATTCTTTATAGCATAGTAGATTAGGACATATTAGTCATAAAGTAATTCATTATATGTCTAAAAATGGACTAATCTCTCATAAGGGCCAAGTGAATAAGAAATGTGAAACATGCATACTAGCAAAGATAACCAAACTTCCTTTTCCTAAAGTTGAAAGGCATACAAAATTGCTTGATTTAGTACATTCAAATATATGTGAATTTAATGGTTTTTTAACAAGAGGTGGTAACAAATACTTCATTATTTTTATTGATGATTGCTCTAAATTTGTGCATGTTTATTTGATGAAAATCAAGGATGAAGCATTTAATATGTTTAAGACATATAAGTCTTTTGTTGAAAATCAATTAAGCAAAAGATTAAAATTTTGAGAAGTGATAGAGGAGGAGAATACTTCTCTAATAAGTTCTCAAAATTTTGTGAACAAAATGGTATTATACACACCAAACTAGTTCACCATATACTTCCCAACAAAATGGTTTGGCTGAAAGGAAAAAATAGAACTCTGCAAGACATAATTAATTCTATGCTCTTGAGTTCGGGTTTGCCAAAAAACTTGTGGGGTAAGGCTTTGTTAGTTGCATGTCATTTACATAATTGAATTCCATCCTTAGAGACTAAAGTGTCTCCATATGAAGTATGGAAAGAGCACTTAAAAGTGTGTTAGTAGGTTATTCAGAAAATTCTAAAGCTTATAGGCTACTAGAAGTTGACTCTAATGTGATTTTAGAATTAAGGGATGTTGAGTTCTTTGAGGCTTTGTTTCTTAAAAACTCAATGGTAAATAAGGATCCAGTAAATGGACCTACCCCTTCTCCAAGTGTTGAACTCTCAAGTGCTTTAAAAAGGTCAAGTGTAGACCCTCTAGGAGGAGTCAACATCAAAGGAAGGAAAAATATCTGCCTTCAGGTTTTATTTCTTCACAAGCTATTGTTTTCTTAGTTGAAGGCAATAGGGATACTCTACTAAATAAAACTCTGGTTTTATTAATTGTAGAGAAAGATCCTAAAACCTTTAGTGAAGCATTAAAATCAAGGGATTTGGCATTTTGGAAAGAAGTGGTAAATGATGAAATGAACTCAATATTATCTAACAATACTTGGATTCTAGTTGATTTACCTCACGGGCTCTATTTTAAAAACCAGACCGGACCGGCTGGTTCGACCGGTGACCGGTCGGCTATCCGGTCTGATTCACTCTTAAAAACGGGTTTTCAATTGAACCAGTGAGAATCGATTAAAACCGGTCAATTGATTGGTTTTGACCGGTCCGGTTTGATCGGTCCGACCACTGGTTCAATAATTTTTTATTTTTTTATTTTTTGGTATATTTTTGTATTTTTTAATATTATTAATATTATATATAATTAAATATAAATATGACATCACACCGGTTCGACCGGTGGTTGAACCGATCAAACCGGTGATCAGCAAGGCCTCCGGTTTAGGGGTGAGCATTCGGGTAATTCGGACCCAATTTTTACTGTTCAGGCCCAGCCTGAATTACTCAAAAAAATTTCCATCTTACCCGTCTCGAACCTGAAATTTCATTACCTAAACTTACCCGGCCCGAATTACCCGAAATTTTGATCGGGTAAAGCCCGAATTACCCAAAATTTTGTTTGGTTTTCTTTCAAAAATTACACAAAATAACTAAATACTTGAATTACATTCTCATATCTCAACAAATAGTTGAATTCACTAATAATATAACCAAATATTTTAATTAACTAGCATAATTAATCTGTTAATTCTATAAGAAAAATAACGAAATGTATTTTCATAATTTTTTTAAACCTAATTCGGGTAATCGGGCCGACCCGAATTTTTTTGGAGTTACCCGTCCTGGCCCGAAAATAATTCGGGTAATACCCGACCCTGCCTGAATTACCCGAAATTTAACATTTTTTTACCCGAATTAATTCCCGGCCCGGCCCAAATAATGCTCACTCCTACTCCGGTTCAATGTCCGGTCCGGGTTTCAAAACACTGCTCACGGGTCCAAACCAATTGGTTATAAGTGGGTATTTAGAAGGAAATATGCCACAAATGGTACTATTCTAACTTATAAAGCAATGCTAGTAGCTAAAGGTTTTAGACAAAAAGAAGGAATCGATTACTTTGACATATATACACTGGTTGCTAAAATTACATCGATAAGAGAACTTTTGGCTTTAGCTTCGATCTATAGCCTTCATGTACACCAAATGGATGTAAAGAAAACATCCTTAAATGGTGATCTAGATGAAGATGTGTATATGGGACAACCGGAAGGCTTTGTGCAATTGGGAAATGAAAAGTAAGTACGTAAGCTAGTCAAGTCATTATATGGCTTGAAACAGGCACCTAAACAATGGCATGAGAAATATGAATATGTTTTACTCTTATATGGATTTAGATATAATAATGCTGATAAGTACATTTATTCTAAATTCAATAAAGAGTATGAAGTGATCATTTGTCTCTGTGTAGATGACATGCTCATTTTTAGTCCCACATATAAAGGTGTGATTGAAACTAAGAAGTGTCTTCCTTTTAAATTCAAGATGAAGAACCTCGGTGAAGTATATACTATCTTAGGCATTAAAGTTAAGAAACATAGTGGGGGGTTTTGCACTCTCTAATTCGTATTACATTAAGGAAATCCTAAAGAAATATCAATATTTGAATGTGATAGATGTAAGTACTCCTTTTGATCCTAACTTTAAATTGCATAAGAATGAAGGTGCTCTAATTGCACAACTTGAATATGCTAGTATAATTGGAAGTCTAATGTATGCACTCATACTCAGTGTGTGTAGACTAGCTAGATACACTAAAAGTTCTAGCCAAGAACATTGGCAAGCTATTAAAAGAGTGCTGGGGATATCTCATACTCAGTGTGTAGACTAGTTAGATACACTAAAAGTTCTAGCCCAAAACATTGGCAAGCTATTAAAAGAGTGCCGGGATATCTTAAGAAGATAAAAGATTTTGGACTCTTTTATAATAGTTTTCCAAATGTTCTTGAAGGATTTTTAGATGATAGTTGGATTACTAACATTAGTGACCAAAAATGGTTGGTTGTTCTTGCTTGGTGGTGGAGCTGTTTCTTGGGCTTCAAATAAGCAAACGGTGATTACTCACTCTGCCATAGAAGTTGAATTTTTAGCTCTATGTTCTACTTGTAAGGAGGCTAATTGACTAAGGGATTTGTTGTTGGATATAAATCTTTGGCCTCATCTCATGCCTGCGATAACCTTACATTGTGATAGTGAGCCTACTATGTCTAGAGCATTGAACAAAGTGTACAATGGTAAGTTTAGACATATAAGCTTAAGACATGCATTTATTAGAGAAATGCTAAATAGATATGTCATCTCAATTGTTTATGTAAGGACATATAACAATTTGGTGGATTCGTTGAATAAACCTCTTGCAAGAGATTTAGTTAGTTCGACAAAATCTAAAATGAGATTAAAACCTTTTAACAAAAAAATCACTAGCACTTTGTTTAAAGGGTAATAACAAGTTGTTTAGTGGTTGTGAGCACTAAGATTGTGTAAACCATTCCAAGAAATTAGTGCTGCAATTTGTTACTCTTCAGTCAGAAGGTTGAGAGAAATCTCTTAATGAAATTATTCTTGAGTGCTTGTTTATGGTTATGTAAACATAGTTAGAATACTTTTCACCTATATGGCCATTAGAAGTGGTGTCGCTTCTAGCAAGAGTTTAAGGTAATCTCTTGTATATGATCTTGAACTAGGATGAGCAGATGGCCAATAATAGTGCTAAAATCATAATGTAAATTAATTGAATGCTAAGAAGGTTCATGCGATATGTCTGAACCTTTGTGAATGATGGTTTAAGCAATGAGCCACCAATCATTTCCTTTGAATTTTGTGATATGTTTGTACTATATGATGGTTTAAGGAGAAAGTTACCTTCCTTTAGGCATGATTTCTTGTTTGTATTGTGTTTTTTCTAATATCACAAACTAAATGGGGAATTATTGGAAATTAGTTTGTGATATAAGTAGTTAAAGTCAAACCTGGAAATAAAAAGGTCGCTTCCTTTCCAAGAGTTTTAACTTGTCGTGAATAGACGTGACTGTTCTGAAAGATTGCTTTCTTTCCAAGAATTATGGCTTGTCGTGAACAGATGTGACTATTCTGAAAGGTTGATTCCTTTTTAAGAGTTGTGACTTGTTGTGAACAGATTTGACTGTTTTGAATGGTTACTTTCTTTCCAAAAGTTGTGACTTGTCATGAATAGACATGATTGTGCTAAAAACTCTATATATACATGAGTTTTAGTCAAGATTAAAAACTTTTGAACAATTCTACCAACATAATCATTGCATTCATAATTCTCGAAGAACATTCATGCTCTTGCAATTTGAATGTTTTTGTGTTCTTTGTATCTTAGAAGTAATTTGACTTTAACCCGGTTTGTAGACTTTATGTTTTGATCTCAAGTTCTCTCAATTCTCTACAATATCATTTAATTCATTGTTCATCCTTTGCTTTGTGGACTTCCAACCCCATTCTATTACATTTACTACTTCTACTTACTTTCTTGGGAAGGAGCATAACTCTCGCATATACACTAACCGTGAAGAGGATAAATATATAGTAGAGGATTAGAGACGCCTTAATTGCCAAAAATCTTCAATCTTCTCTCTCTCCTAACATTAGGTGGAATCTCTAATATGATTTCTCATGTTACTCTATTGGGTTCGTATATTACTCTTTTGAACCTATATCTACCGTTCTCGTTTTGAAGTCATTGTAATGTTGTTTTAGTTTTGTCTATATTTAATGCTTCTTCTTCTTTTTTGACGACTCCTTATTCAGTCTTTGATGTGAAAGATCTTACGTCTTTCCTTTGTACAGCTACAACCGAACCTCACCCCCTTTCCTGCTTCTCAGTCAATCTCAAGTCAACACCTACATTTTTATTGAATATGAAATTTAGATATCCATATGGTTGTCAAGGTTCAGGAAAGCTAGTAAAGATCTTATCTCTTTATACTTCGAAGTAAGTGCCCTTTTTGACAATGGAAAAAGGTCTGTAGCTATTGTCGGTGTGCTTCATTATCCATCCATGTTATAAATAATAAAAAACAATATTTACAATAATGTTTTATCAATTACTCTTAATACCATATAATTAGTTCCTTATATTATAGTTTGGTATGTACATATATATATATATCTTAATACCATATAATTAGTTCCTTATATTATAGTTTGGTATGTACATATATATATATATATATATATATAATTAGTTCCTTATATTATAGTTTGGTATGTACATCCATCTTGTTATAATATCTGTGTGTGTGTGTATGGTAAGTTTATGTTATAAATTAATTAGTTATACAAATTAATGAAATGAACAAGATTAAATGGTAAAAATTCCAACAATTTGTTTCGTCTTCCACCATTAGTCTTTCACGTGAAAAGGGTTCCGCGGAAACTAGGGGTGTTCATAGTAGGATAATCTGATCCGTTCATAAATAACCTGAACCTGAACTTAAACCTAAAGAACCTATAGGATCAGTTAACCTATTTTCATATCAATATATATGACAAAAAATTATAAAAATAATTTGTGAAAACAAATACAAATTATTCATAAAAGTATGCATATAAAATCCATCAAAGATTAATCCAATATGTTAAACCCAAGCAAAATAAAAATAAGCCAAACAATATCTTATAAAAGATCCATACTAGAAAAAAAGATAAATTATTAAACAATTATTCTTTGAATAGGATGGTAGAATGGTAGTTTGAGAGATGAGAGGTAGAGAAGTGACTGTAGGATGAAAGATTAAATGGATTTTTTTCTTTTTTAAAAAAATAGAATATAATGACCTTTAATTTTTCTTTGTTTTCAACAAAGGAAATTTTTTTTAACTTTAATGGCTGATATTTGATGAAAGATCAATTGTGATTCAAGCGATCTTAACCATAAATTTACAAGGCTTGTATTAAGACCGCTAGATTGAATTACCTTTTTTTAGAAGAACTGAATTTACAAGTGACCTTAGCAATTTTATCAATTATTCATATAAAAACAAACTACATTATCATATCAATGATTCATTATTTCTCCTACATTGTCAAATTACAAGGAGCTCACTATTACTTTCCAATCAGAAGTGCTTAAATAAATAAAACTATATTTGTATTTGTACAAGAAAACATTATTATATGCTTATTATTTATTAGCAACTATATTGTATATTTTTAAGAATCAGTATTACTTGCTTGTTTAATGTTTATAATATCTCATAAATATAAGCTAATATATATGCCTTAAAAAACTAAAATTGTAGGATTTCTTAATAGATGTGTTTTATACTTATTAATTTCTTTAATTAATCTCTAAATGATAATATTATTTTAGTCAATAAATTTTTTCTATTAATAGTCTAATACTTCAATCAATAACTTTGACAAATATTAATTACTATTTGAAGTAGAAGTATTTAGTGTTATGCATTAGTTGTTACTTATAATAACAATGTTCAAGATTAACGTTTAATAACATAGAATTAAAGTAGTTTT
>JANKYE010000225.1:41137813-41149380 GCA_032467995.1 Erythroxylum dillonii
GCTAAAATTAAATATATACAAATAAAATATTATTAAAAAAATTACACATTAATTGTATATAATAAAATTAAATAAATTAGAAATTATATTAAGTCATTCTAATCAATAAAAATTGTGAAAAATTGTTTTAGAATAAACAAAAACATGTTGTGAAATATTAGGGAAATGTATTTTTTCTATTTTTGTGAAACAATTGTAGTTTTTTATTTTTGAAAACAACATAATACAACAATAACAAACCAAACGTATTTTAAGAGGAAGTTTCATTTTTTATGAAAACCACAATAAGAAACGGGGAAAAAAACAAAAACTAACACCCCCAAAGTGTCTCCATATGAAGTGTGGAAAGGAAGGAAGTCAAACTTGTCATATTTGAAAGTTTTGGGATGTGTAACATACTATAGAGTCCTTGACAATAAAAGAACAAAGTTTGGAATAAGAGCACTTAAAAGTGTGTTAGTGGGCTATGCAGAAAAATCTAAAGCTTATAAGCTACTAGAAGTTGACTCTAATGTGATTGTAGAATCAAAGGATGTCAAGTTCTTTGAGGATTTGTTTCTCAAAGACTCAATGGTAAATAAAGACTCAATTGTACTATAAGATGGTTTAAGGTGAAAGCTACCTTCCTTTAGGCATGATTTCCTGTTTTGTATTGTGTTTTTTCATATGTCACAAACTAAGTGGGGGATTGTTGGAAATTAGTTTGTGATATAAGTAGTTAAAGTCAAACTTGGAAATAAAAGGTTGTTTCCTTTCCAAAAGTTGCGACGTGTCGTAAAACAGATGTGACTGTTCTTAAGGGTTGCTTCCTTTTCAAGGGCTGGGACTTATTGTGAACAGACGTGACTATTCTAAAGGTTACTTCCTTTCTAAGAGTTGTGACTTATCATGAACAAATGTGACTGTTCTGAAAACTCTATATATACATGAGTTTTAGTTAAGATTAAAATGTTTTGAACAATTCTACCAACACAATCTCTGCATTCATAATTTTTGAAGAACATTCAAACATTCATACCCTTGCAACTTGAATGTTCTTGTATTCTTTGTATTTGAAAAATAGCAGAGGTAAATAGTTTCGCAAACTTTCCGATTTGTTCCTAGCAAACAAATAAAATAAGGAAAATTAAAAGAGCCAAAAATAAATCAACACCAGAAATTTGGTAACGCAGTTCAGCACACCTTGCCTACGTTTGCGGGGCCTTCACCTAGCTTAATCACTTTCACCGAAGTACAATAGTTTTACCCAAGGCTTTACTGAGCTGACACCACTCAACCCTTGACACTATCTCTCAACCTTACTTCTCGTGAAAGATTATCACTCCTGATAATATGACCAACTCGTGTTAACCTCGTCAGAGGATTTGTCTAACTATTTTCATTCAAGAAATAATAACAAATAAATCAAAGAACATATCTGACATTATTCAACAATAGAACCAAGTTGCTGCACCAAAAAGTCACGCATCCATCAGCAATAATTCTCCTATGTGCCGCAACCAAAAACCTTCCTCAAAGATCTAGGAAAATCAGCAACTCTACTTCATCCGTGAACTGTCTATCAGAAATTATAAACAATGGAAAACAGTTGCAACCACCTTCCACATACGCAATCAGACCAACATCAAAAATCTGTTCACCAGTGACTCACTCAGAGAAAAAAAACAACCGATCAATAGCTGTACCACAAAAATCAGAATGCCCACTTGTGTAAGACCACTGGACTCCTTACTCACAAAGGAGACAACATACAGCCACCAAATATGCGCAACCTATGGAAAACAAAAACCCTGTATATTTTGCGTGAACCACACAAGCTCACCTCATCCAATTATCCACGCATGCGTCAAAAACCAAAGGAACTCACTGTAGATTTTTTTCAACATCCGTGCACAGCTAGACTCCTTCTATAATTAGGAGATATACACTTATATGAATAATCTTCAAAGATTTAGAATCCACCGTAAATAGGATGTGTGTTTTTAAAATAGATTCCTTCCATAATAGAAATATGTAACAACACACCTTTTGAACTTCTACCGTAGATGCAATCTCATATTCTAATTATCTTATACATCCAATTTAAAAATGTTAAAACCAAACAAAGAATATATAAAATATACTCTAATAATCTCCCCATTTTTGACATTTTTGTCACAACTCTAGCACTCCACATAAATAATCATATTTGGACATATGAGATTCACAGTGCTCCCCTTTCATCAAACATCAAGTTTCAAATAACATCAATCATCTAAATCTCTCTCCCTTGGGACAAAAAGATGTCAAAATGCAAGACAAATAGTCACATATATATATATCTTGAAATCTCTCCCTAATTGTAACATTCACCATAAACACTGTGATGTCTCCTCCTTGGGACAAAAACATAATCATAATAATCAACAATAGATCTGAAATTGTTCAGCAATAGAACCAAGTTGTTGCACCAAAAAGTCACGCATCCATCAACAATAATTCTCCTATGTGCCGCAACCCAAAGCCTTCCTCAAAGACCCAGGAAAATCAGCAACTCTACTTCATTCGTGAACTGTCTATCAGAAATTATAAGCAATGGAAAACAATTGCAACCACCTTCCACATACGCAGTCAGACCAACAACAAAAATCTTTTCACCAGTGACTCACCCAAAAAAAACAATCGATCAATATCTGTACCACAAAAATCAGAATGCCCAGTTGCGTAAGACCACCAAACTCCTTACTCACAAAGGAGACAACATACAACCACCAAATATGCGCAACCTATGGAAAACAAAAACCCTGTATACTTTGCCTGAACCACACAAGCTCACCTCATCCAACTATCCACGCATGCGTCAAAAACCAAAGGAACTCACTGCAGATTTTTTTCAACATCCGTGCACAGCTAGACTCCTTTCATTATTAGGAGATATACACTTATATGAATAATCTTCAAAGATTTAGAATCCACCGTAAATAGGATGTGTGTTTTTAAAATAGATTCCTTCCATAATAGAAATATGTAACAACACACCTTTTGAACTTCTACCGTATATGTAATTTCATATTCTAATTATCTTATATGCCCAATTTAAAAATGTCAAAATCAAATAAAGAATATATAAAATATATTCTAACAGTAAGTTTCCTTTAACTCAGTTTGCAAGTATAATAGGGGCAAATAATACTTTAAGAAAAGTGTCCAACATGCTTAGAATACTTTAAACTTTGTGTTTTGATTTCAAGTTCTCTCAATTCTCTGCAACACCATTTAATTCATTGATCATCCTTTGTTTTGTAGACTTCCAATCTCATCCTATTACACTATTTACTTTGATGTGTTCTGTTTCTGCAAAATGCTACGAAATTTTCTATTTTAAGCTATAGAAAAATATCTTATTCCAAATCTAGAAATGAAGTGAAAGGCAAAAAAGATAAAGATGGTTACTCGCTGATTGAAAGATTACTCTGTTATATGCTCTCTCTTCATTCACCATATTGCAATGGAAACATATTAATAAAAAGTAAGTTATAAACTGTGAAGTTTTCGCGTTATAATAGCCTTGTAAATTGAGTCCACCTATCTTTTTCTTCCCGCAGATGGCTTGTATTAATACGAGCAGTGTATTTATTCTTCTCAAAGTAATTATATTTATCTTGACACATTCTCCTCGAATGAACTTTCATATGTACATTTTTAGTTTATATGTATGCGTTATTAATTGGCACAATTTAGAATGGATGAGATCTTTTGCGCCCAATAAGAGACTTATTAAAAGGGATAAAATTTAAAAAAATTATTTACTAAAAGAGAAAAAAATTTAGGAGTTAATAAATATACTAATTAAAAGGGGGAGAAATTGAAAAGTCAATAAATCTGTTTCAAGATGTTTATATATACCAAAAAATTTCTTGAAACTAAAAAAAAAGGTTATTAGAATTTCTTATTATGAATTTCAAGCTCCATTGAATAGAGCTAGAGAAGAGGAGTTCAGTTCCAACCATTAATTGAGATACATGCTTACATCTTTATTTACAATAATATATTTTATTATTACAATAATATTTTATTTTAATATATAAATTGAATTTCAATACTTGACTTTTCATTTAAACTCCAGCTTTCAATAAAAAAGTTTTGATGGCTCCTCATGCGAGATTGAAGCTATTTTAAGAATAGTATGAAAATTTTTTTAAATGAGTAAGATAATATTTCATATAGGATAAACAAAGTTGTAGTGGGTCTCATAAATAATTAGAATATAATGGGCGCACATTTATCTAAAAGAATATATTAAAAAAAGATAATTATTGGGGCACTTTTGTAATATTTGATATTTTCATTAAAAATTCGTAAATTCAGAGTTTTGATTTACCGTCTCATATGCCAACTAAAGACAAATCTTGAAATTCAAGTTTCATTCAATGATTACATCTTATCGCTTTTGATTGTTCATATCCATATGAAAACATAATGATTTTAAAAAAGTTTATACACAGGAGCATAAGAATTATTAAAGATAATTATTATCTAATTTTAGATTGAATCATTAGAATTATTATTAATTAATTATACATTAATAAATATTAGTATGTTTTATTATATTCACTTATATTTATAATTTTTCAAGGATTCCGAGCTCTCATAGACGTGAACTGTTGCAAATTAATCATACCTGATTTCCTGATCCTTTCCTGTATTAACCATACCTGATTTCGCTAGTAATTAATGAGACTTTAAATTTCGACATTTCGTTAGTTGCTCTCCTCCCTCGCACTTTGCCCCGTCACCGTCAGAGCATCAGTTTGTCCCGACGTTGTCGACCTAATTCCTATGACGTCTTGACTGTAGTCTGCGTAAAAGGATTGGGGCAAGCACACGATTCAATATTCTAAGTTTATTTTGAGGCTGAGACCGAATAAACAAACGTGAGTTGATGCCGACCCAAGCTAGCTCAATCCAATATGGGTGGCTGCTATAAATTTATCCTTGTCGTCTCTGATTCTTCTCTCCCTTGTGAAAGTGAAATTGGCATAGAATAATCACACAAAATATTGACGAATGATTTGATTTAAAAAGTACTTGATTTATAATTATCAGCGTCTGCAGTTGACTGGTGGCTTGTTGATCAGCCCATTTCATTGCGTCAAAGGCACTTAATCACTAGGATTTAACAAACATTATATGTATCATGATAATGGTGTCATTCTCTTCTCTTTCAATTCGGCAAATCGTCCAACTTAAGGCTTTGTCTTTAACGAAGATGATCAATCACTGCATTTGTCTTGTAATTCTCATTATTGGGTTCTCAAGTGATCAGCTAATCAAAATAAGTTTTAGATATGTTAAATGCTTGTTCTGCAGCCCAAGCATAAAGGTGCAAATTATTTATTTTCTTATTAAATTAAAGTAATATCATAATTATGTATTATTTAAATTTTTACGTAAAAATACAAAAATTTTCTGTAATTTGATTGGTTCTTATTTTTTATATTTTAATATTTAAAAATAACGTATTATATTAAATGTATACATACTTCATATTTTTATGAGATGTTTCAAATATCATAAAAATTAACGAAGATATTACGTATTTTCATATAGTAAAATATAAGATTTTTTCTAAAAAATTTTAAAAAATATTTTTTTTAAAAATCAAATAATGGCAAAGGTGTCGGTTTCTTGTTTTTATAAGGACAACAATAACTAGATTGACTAATGTCAAAATGACGTTTTTGCTGTTCGACGCATTAACGTTAATCGGCCATTGACTTTTCTTTTTGGCCATTGAGAATAAATATTTTTCTAAAGCACTAAGTATAGATTAGTAAGCTGACGGTGGGAAGTCAAGGCATATTACATGATGAGTAGACTGAGTTGAGATGTGGTCGACTGCACTAGCGGTGGAAGAGTGGTCCAGTCTCATCATCCCATGCATTTCACTATTCTATTGCTTGCGAACCAATGAAATTTAACATTTTTCGGCCACACTGTTCATGACTTCTCTTGTTTTCTGAGTACTAAACTTTTCATAGTGCAGTTCTACTTTAAAAAATCGCATAATATTCCTTCTTTTTAGTTCATGACACGATATATTTTTTATGATAAAAGGAAAAATATTGCATTAATCTATTTCTATAGTGTAAATATTTGAAAATTTTTAATTATTCAGCTTCAAATTGAAAAAATAATATTGAAAAACCGTAGATGATAATAGTTTCGCAAACTTTTCAATTTTACCGTAGACGTATCTAGCACAAACGAAAACAAAAGCAATAAAAAACGAAATAATAAAAATACAAGAAATTAGGTAACACAGTTCGACACATCTTGTCTGCGTATGCGGGACCTTCACTTAGTTTAATCACTTTTATCGAAGTGCAATATATTTACTCAAAGCTTTACTGAGTTGACACTACTCAACCCTTGACATTATCTCTCAACATCACGCCTCATGAAATGATTTATCATCCAATAATGCGACTGATTCGTACTAACCTCAATAGAGGATTTTCTTAATAAATCTTTTAACGAAAAAACAATAAGCAAATAACTCAAGTAATCAATCAACTAAGAACAAAATAATAATACACCTGAGATAAAAGAGAAAAACAATTTTCTGAAAAGTTCAGCTTACCTGAAATAAATTTGGAAGTCGTCGCAATTAATTCACATAAACATCAACACGAAGCCACAGTTGCATCGATAACACATTCACCAACTAAAGTATATGCAACCCATAAGAAAATCAATTAATAATTATTACTGCCCAAGATGGAGTTATACACGCACACCACATGCAGCCAATCAACACGATTCAGCCAAGAAGTTGCGCACATCCAACCAAAAATAATTCAACAAAGAAATCATGCGTAGCCAATAAAGAATGATGTAGCCAAGAAATCACGCATACCCAATTTACCACCGTCTTATAATTTTCTGCACTTCTAACGTTATCTACACATACAAAAACCCTTGCCCACACTTATGAAAAATAACTTCATATACTTAACATGTCGCAACAATTGAAAAGAAAACCATTGTCTTCTTCATGTCGACAAATGGGCTACGACAAGCAATCCATTCAACTCAAGAACACGTAAATCCCAAGCATGCTCGCCAACCAATTGCTCTTTATCTTCTATCCCTTAAATCACGTAACAAACATGTAAACAAATTTCCTTATTTCCTATCCAGAATAAATCTAGCAATATATATATCACCAGTGACGGAGCCAAGGACGGAGATATGCGGGGCCCAAATAAAATATAAATTTCACAAAAAAATTTATATCAAAATTAAATAAAAAACAAGGTTTTATTAAAAATATAAAATAGCTAAAATTACAATGATTTTCGCCTACTTTTCATAGATTGAAATCTTTTCATAACAATATCATTATCGATATTTGCAAATACATCTCTTTCAATGCAACACACTAAATAATCATTTAATAGGTCATCTCCAATTTTATTACGAAGTGAACTCTTGATAATTTTCATTGCAGAGAAAGCCTTTTCCACTGTGGCTGTAGCAACTGGTAAAAGTAATGACAATTTGACTAACAAATAAACCAAAGAGAATACATGATGCTTTCTTAACATTCTGATTTAAACCACGTGATGACTGAATAGTAGGTCTTAATTTTTTAAAATATTTTTTTCATAACTACAAAATAAAAAATTAATTAGAACCAATATTTACGAATTCTATAAAATTTATATATTTTTCATTAAACATTAATCAATCCGCGTAATCACTTTTCTATTTAACAACAAAATGCAATTTTTTTCCATAAAAACTAATCAATCTGTTGTCCGCATTATCACTTTTGTATTTGTCTTACCTTTTTCAATCGTCAGTCGTCACCCTATGAACTATCCAAAAGTTGATTGTCTATAATCCACTGAAGAGCAGTTGGGAGCTGACGACAACGATTTCTATTAAGATCTTTCAGAAAAGCAACCCTATGATAGGGTTTTAATATATTATATATATTATAGATGACGGCAACAAAGAATAACCTCTGATAAGGTTTTAATATATCATATATATTATAAATGACGATAACGTTGCTCTTCTAGGGTTTTGAATTATAAAGATATAATGACAAAGAATTATAAAGATAATAATTCCATATATAACAGTTGTAACTTTACAGATAACAACTATCTTATTGTTACAACAACTTATAGGGTTTTGATATTATATATATATTTTTTTAAAAAAAATAAAATTTTTTTTTAATTTTTTAAAAACTTGAGGGGCGCACCACTGGGCCCCACATGTGTCCGTCCATGTATATCACCAACGTGATATACCTTAAATTTGTCAGAGCGTAGACTTCTATTTTATATAAGATTCTTCCACATTTTTTCGAATCTCATTATAATTAATATTTTATATGTCCAATTAATAAAGAATGTCAAAACTAATTCATCTCATTATAATTAATATTTTATATGTCCAATTAATAAAGAATGCCAAAACTAATTACTTAGATATATAAGATATATCTTAATAAAATATAATAAATAAAATTCAACCATGATGTTGTGCTTGCTTTTCTCGGCATTCCACTTCAAGAAATAGTAAAATCGACATGAGATGAAAGAGCTAAGTAAAAAAGGACAAATGGAAAAAGAGTACACATGCATATATATATTGTAGCTATTGGCACCGGTGAGGGATAACATAGATTTAAATCCTTTTGCTTTTAGGTTACGGCACTTTCTAATGATAGATTTTGTAGTTTTCCATAAAGACAAGATAAAGCTTATCTGAAAGCACTAGGAAACCTTAAACAAATTGAATTTGTGCTCAACCATCTGGCTTTTTCTTCACACTTTGAAAGTATGCTATTACTTCATAGTTTATCGACTCTTTGCTTTGGTATGCCTTAATGAGGTCACTCATGACGTAATTACATCCAGTAGATTGGGTAGCTATCAATGTTATGAATACCGTACCGGACTTGATACCGAATTGGGCTCTAGAACGGAACTGTACCGGTACCAGTCAGTACCGGGTACCGTTTCGGGATATTTTTTAAATTTATAAAATAGTCCCTAAACTTTTTAAATTTTACAAAATAGTCCATATTAATATATTATGCAACTGTATTTATTTTAGGGTTTGATTGTTAAAATTTGCAAATTGGTCCCTGACCATTTCTTTTTTTGCGGATTTGTTCGGAACTTTTCGGAATTTATGGTTCCGGCCGTTACTGGCCGGAATTTTGTCCCAGAATATATGAACCCATTCCGATACCGGATTCCAGCCGGAACGGAACGTTCCGGCCGGTACCGTCCGGTACGGAACGGTATTTAATACACTGGTAGCTATAGCTAGTTGGTGTCCACCACATAATTAAGCTAATCAACCAATATCTCTATGTTGCTCCTCTTAAATTTCCAGAATAAATGTATCTACCTTTGGTTCTTTATTATAATCGTTGACTACTCGGTGCTTTAATTTATGCACTCGTCACTTGCACGACATTAGACTTCCGTTTTTGACAAAATGCAATGGAAGAAACGTGAAAACGCACAAAAGGAAAAAGTGCGTGCAGTCAATATTCATAAGCAACATCTATTTTTCCTTGAAATATAACTAAAATGATATGTGTACAATTTAAGTTTATTTTGAATTAAAATTATAAATATGCATTATCTTCAACTATGGATAGAAACCTAAAAATAATCTAACTATAAGAAAATATACATAAGAAATTATAAGATGTCAAAAACGTCTTCTAATATAATTATCGTAATATTAATTTTTTTCCTAGTTAGTTGTGATTTATTTAAATCATAAATCTATATTACTTTGATTTGAATTGTGTATCCATAATTTTTAATTTAGTATAGGACTTTATTTATAAATAAGGACTTTTATTGGTATATTGAATACAAATAAATAAGTCTTTTAAGGTTAAATCACGTAACTCTAATCTTTTTCTTTCATTTTTTATTGTCTTTCTCGTTATTTTTATTAATTATTTCAATATGGTATCATACTAATTATATTTTTTTTCCGCAATTGTAATTTCTTTTAACTAACTATCAGTCATATTGTATTAAAATCGTCATGTCAACAAATATATATATAGGCTGGAGCTCCCTATTGCTCGCTTAATAACCACGTAAGCTAAAGTTGTTTATCAAGTCTGCATGTCAGTTATTCTCTTCTTACTAACAAATGATCACTACACTTTGATTTTTTTTTAATTTACAAATGAACAAGATCATTACTATAATTCGATTCATCCTCATCTTAAGGAGGGATGTTAAGAGTCTTTTGATATGATCATAATCAATCAAATATTTTATGTAGTTATAATTTATCTTGATCTTTTAACTGTGTATATTACTTTGATTTGATTTTTATATATATTTATATTAGATTAAGTAAGCTTTCAATTCACAATTTTGATGATAAAAAATGTTACTATTAAGTTTTTATTGTTGACGATATTAGTAAGTTAATTTGTCAATCAAGTTTAAAGCAAGGGATAAGTGGGCGAAAATCAAATTGAGCAAAGTGGAGCACCAAATACAATGCAAGTGAGATTCAAAATAATTCAAGTCAAGTAAACCAATAACAAGAAAAATGAAGTTACTCAATGCATTAACAAATCATTGTAATCTGGTTTAGTCGGATTTTGCTAGGGCTGAACGTTATTGCATGGATCCATAATTTCGTGTGACCTTGGCTGCTGAATATCTTCAAAACAAATAAAGGCACGCCGGGGGTTGATTCCCAGAAGGCCCCTCTGACGCTCAAGTTAGTCTTTTGTGGAAATTTTTGTTGCTGAGAACAGAGAAAAAGCTAGGGTTGTAATCTCGTACCTGTATCATGGTAGAATAGTACCTTATATATGGCATGGACGCTAGGTTTAGGTCTTTACGTAGATCTTTATGTTTGCATGGGAGACTAACGTCTGATGGGCCATGGACGTATAGAGATGGGTCTGGGCCTAGCACAGCCGACCCAACCATAAGCCCCCTATTCCTCGAGTCTGAGCCAAGGGAAGGGTCAAAGGAGTACATAAGTATTAGGCAGCGTGTCTCCAAGGCAGCTCGTGCTAGGCCTGATCGATAGATTATGACGTGATGCGGTCGATCGAGCAGATGTAACCGATCGAGGGTAATGGCAGTCGATCGGCTATAACGATTTGGCAGGTCGATCGGGTGTAGTGTTGAGGTCGACCAGGCGGGAGTCATGGCTAGGCCGACCGACTGGGCGGTAAGGCTTAAATGAAACGCTAAGTGTAATCATTACTGACGGTTTGTGCTTCTTGACAGATTGTCACGTACGTCCTTTCGACTACTGTACAACTGTTAGGTGCGCCATTTTAATTGCCGTACAACCGTCAGGCGCGTCTTTTCAGCTGTTGCGCTGCTCTGGATTTCGAGCAACCCTAATTCCCCTCAGCTTAGATTCCGCCGTGTGTCTGCGGTGGCTCGGATGGTCGCCACACATGAAGCATTGTTTGGAACGTCCGTTTGGCCGATCTTCTATAAATACTCAGGATCGACAGACTATAGACTTTCTTCACGCCTATTCTGTGCTCCTACTTG
>JANKYE010000225.1:41175742-41191569 GCA_032467995.1 Erythroxylum dillonii
AAGATGAGCTTATTGAAGGATGACAAACACATGAGGGTAGACTTTTACAAATTTTGTGCTCTTGGTACAATATCTTGGACAAATGCTAAGAGGGTTGGAAATTCTAGTTTAGAAGATAGAGCAATATAAAGAAGAAAGCATCAATAAGGTATAGCTGAGGATAGAACAAAATGGACCATCAGAGAACCAAGGTGATATGGTCAGAGAGACTTGGTTGCATATGTTCTTATTATTAGTGATAACGATGAAACTATCTTTCAGGGAACTATAAAAAGTCAGGAGAAAGATATACACATGAGTTAGTCCTAGGCAATGTTTTGAAACTCGGACCAATCATCGAATCAGAGGTTTTATTGGTCATCGGTTTGACCGGTTCAACCACCGGTCAAACCGGTATAACGTCATAATTATGCAATAATTATATTTAATTATATATAATATTAAAAATATTAAAAAATACCAAATATATATATATATATATAATTAAAATTTTAAAAATTGTCGAACCAGACCGGTTTTTACCGGTACGAACTGGTTCAATTTAAAACCGATTTTTTAGGGTTAATGGGACCGGATAGCCAACCGGTTACCGGTCGAACCGATCGAAACAGCCGATCCGGTCCGAGTTTTAAAACGTTGGCCCTAGGTTAACTAAAAAATTTGTGTTCAAGCCTAAGTTTAAGTTCAAATCATGAACCCAAGATCGATTGGCCTAGTCTAAGCTTGATATATATTTTTTAATTTTTTAAAATTAAAAGTTTTCTTTTTCTAAAAATGATGTCGTTTTGCTAAAAAATTTTAAGTTATATAAGTAGAGCCCATTAACCCCTGGTTAGACTAGATCAATAAATTTTTACCAAACCTAATAGGTTTTACAAGATCGAAAAATTGATTGCATTTGGTCAAATCTTGTTAAAAAATGTTGACACTTTGGAGATGCAGATGACACGTTAATAAAGTTGTTGTCAGTAGAAGAGTTTGAGCATAGCTTGAATTTGGTGAATGCTCGCATGATTTGAAGCCTTTAAAAACAGGTATGATAGGGAATGATTCTTAGTTAGATGTTGGAGCATTTAATTTACAGTAAAGAATTGTAAGAAATATTTGTAATTATGGATAAATATTGTGTAGTATTTATCTTCTAGAGTGTGTAGAGTAATTAAGGTTTTGACAGGCCTGATCATAGTTATTCCTATACGAGTCTTTTGTGGTCAATACAAGTTTCTCATAACGTTTATTGCTAATCTTAAACATGTTTTACATGTATGTTATTTTGTGTTATATTTATTACTCTTGCTCGTTATTTTTTTAATATTAAGATTATTGTTTCTCTTTAGTATTTATTTGTATTTAGTTGTTTTTCTTACCTTTTATGCTTATTTGATTGATTTATTTATTTTACTTTATTTCTCACATATGGATGCACATCTATTTATAATTTTGTAAGATCTTCATGTTACATTGCACGTAGATATATTAGAAAGAATCTCTCTATTAAATAAGGATAAGGTTGTGTATCATCGAACTTCTCCTAATCTTGCTCCTCAACAAAACTTCAACTGATGTTGACGATGATTCTATTAGGTGATACTTGACCTATTAGAAAACTCATTAACGAAATTGTTATACCAATAACGAACTTTAGTTGCATATGTAGTCTCTAAATAAAAGGAGGAAATGTTTTCTAAGTGGTTTAAAAATCGTTAGATATTAATTCATGGATTTTGAGTGTATAAAGTGGAAGAGATCCTTTAGAAATCTTCTAATTATGTAAAGTCGAAGAGATCCTTTAAAAATCTTTATAAGCACTAATTCTTATATTCCCTAAAGATTGTAAATGCTTGAATTTTTCTTATTCTAAATTGTAAGAATTTGAATTTAATTATTTAAATTCAACTTGGTTTTTTTATTTGTTAACTTATTGAATAACTTACACAAAATATACGATTTAATAATTATTGCATAAATTAAAATTTACGTCTATAAAACAAGAATAAAAGAAGGAATGCTAGTTAAGGGAATTATCTATAATTTAAGTGCTGTTTGATGCAAACATTGAAGTGTTTTGAGGAGGTTTGGAGAGAAATTGACCTGAATCTAATTGAGTCCATATACAACCAAAAACATCATATAGTTTTGTAAACAGAATAGGATAACAACGCGTGATTTATTTTCTTTCATGATTAAAATATTCAATGTTTTTTCTTTTTCTTGTAATTAATACTTTGTGCAATCTATTTTTGTTAGAAAGTGCCTAACTCACCCCTAAAAGCTAGCTCAAGAGAGAGAGGTTTGCATACCATTATAAACTCTTGAATGCCTATATAATTATCCGATGTGGGATTCCTGACACACCCCCTCAGTCCAGAGCAGGACTGGACATTTGATGGACATATTGGGCAAAGGGACATAACCGAGCACCGCTCCTAACCATCGAGACAAATTGGCTCTGATATCATGATAGAAAGTGCCTAACTCACCCCCAAAAGCTAACTTAAGAGGGGGAGGTTTGTACACTATTATAAACTCTTGAATACCTTTGTAATTGTCCGTTGTAAGATTCCTGACACACCCCCCCAATATGTCCAGTCCTGCTCTGGATTAAGGGGTGTGTGTCAGGAATCCCACATCGGACAATTATAAAGGCATTGAAGAGTTTATAATATTATGCAAACCTCCTCCTCTTGAGCTAACTTTTGGGGGTGAGTTAGGCACTTTCTAACATGGTATCAGAGCCAGTTTGTCTCGATGGTTTGGGGTGGTGCCTGGTTATGTCCCTTTGTCCAATATATTCATCAGATGTCCAGTCCTGCTCTGGACTGAGGGGGGTATGTCAGGAATACCACATTAGACAATTACAAAGGCATTCAAGAGTTTATAATAGTATGCAAACCTCTTCCTCTTAAGCTAGTTTTTGGGGGTGAGTTAGGCACTTTCTATCAATTTTTGTTAAAATAACACCAAAAAATAATTGATTTAGATAAATTAATAAAATGGATGAATAAATTACCGAATTCAATCACACATACATATATATGCCTATAGGAAAAAGAATGGTCAAAGTTTTATGATATTTTGATCAATATGTAAAAAAGGTCATGTAACTACGAAGTTATTAATATTTATATATTAAAATGCATGCACGAGAGTTGATTAACTATTTATCACTATAACTCCAATTTCGTTTGTCAAATGACTTTATTTAGGATGATGAACTCAAGGGAACAATACTTTCCCTATATCGATAAAGGATCCGCATCTTTTCTTAGTTGTAGAAGCATTACATATAGTTCCACCTCTAAATTGAATTCATTTAAAAAGTACGGTCCAAAATAATTTGGCCAGATAATAATGAAACCGATCGCCAGTTGGTTAAGGAAGACATGACATACAACTAAAAAGATCATTTGATGCCACTAATCTTTGTTCGAGTAATTTCATGGGGTTTATCCTATATCTACCTCCTCAACGATTTGATACAAAAAAAGTATCACCAAACTATATTATGTTGGACTACATCAAATTGCTACGTGTATTCTGTATTCACCTTCACCATTACATGACCAATATGACTGGTGGCAGTTTCCAAGGAATTGGGAAGTGTTAACAGTCAGTGGGAAGAGGATACTGGCAGTATCTATTATTCTTCATACAAAGGAAGAATCTCTCGTATGCCAGTGCCATTTTGGCTGCTGTAAACATAGAAATCGCATACTCTTTGCACGCCGTGCCTTTCTTTTTTAACACGTGAGACCCATCTGTTATCACCGTTTCCAAGGCCTCAACTAAGGACTTCACGTTAGGCGAAAATGTATAGCCATATTCATCACTGATCACCACTGTCCCAACTATGCTTGGATAATTTGGGGTTAGAACTGGCTTACCACAATGCATAGCTTCGATAAGTGTAAGATCAAGGCCTTGAGGTCTCAACGTTGGGTTGACAAAAACATCAATCGCGTTGTAGAATTCAGATAATTCCGATGGCTCCAATGCACCTAACACCTTCACGTTAGGTCCCAATTCAGCATATCTTCTTCCCCAGGGGCCAGACCCTGCAACAAGCAAGCACACACCCGGATAGCGCTTTGTGATGAGCGAGAAAGATTCATAAAGAAGTGGATGACCTTTATCTCTTACTAATCTCCCTGCAACTCCCATCACGACGTTACTTCTCTCAACTGAAATACCGTATCTTCTTCTAAATCTTGCACCAGCTTCGGGATCTTGCACGAATTTCGTATTGTCCACACCATTTAATATGACATGGACATTCCTCTGAGGAAGTTGGTATATGTTAACTAGTACCTCGGAGGCACTGTTGCTTATACAAATATGTTGTTTGTAGCTAGAGAAGAACCTAATCTCTTCAATGAGTTTCGGCATTGATTCTTGAAGTTCTGTCATGGGACCTGGCAAAACCCCATTCGGATTGGAAAAGAGCTCTTCAAATAACTTGGAGTGCATAATTTCATACCAAATACCATGCCATGTAACCGCCAAATTAGGCACCATTTTCGCTCTCCAATGTGGTAATGAAACACTCTCGGTATGCACGTAATCAAATGCTCCATTCCTGTCTATTTTGTTGAATATCTCGAATGCAAGTGAGCAATTGACAGAACCATGATCATTGGCAGCAAAATAAACATGAAGATTACCATCATGAATATCATTGTGTTGCTTCCGATCCGAGGGCACAGTGAATACATGGATTTCATGGCCTCTAACAGCAAGAGCATGATATAGAGTTGAAGCATGACGTTCCATGCCTCCGGGTGCTGCACCTACAGGCCATGTCTTGGAGAAAACTGCAAGCTTGAGCCTCTCAGATGTCGGTCCAAAACAAAGCTTGTTCCATGGAAATCTGGCATCTCTAAGGTCACCAATAAATGAAGTTTGCCCAGCAAAAGAGAGTGGTTGAAGTTGACGCCCAAATGAGGAAATGAACATGAAAATGGAGGTAAAGAGAAAAGCTAATGTAGTGAGAATGGTCGAGAATCTAGCAGATAGGAGATTAGCCGATGAAGAAGAGGTTCTGCAGGTTTGGTGTTTCAAGCCCATTGTTTCCCTAAGTCAAAGGATTAAAGGACAAATCAAACACGAGTTTCGAGTTTATGTGCTAATTTTTCCGATTGTATTTAATGCTTTATGGCATCCACGCCGGATCTCCTCGACCTCTATGCAATTTTATGTAGCCGCACATGGGACAATTGACAAATTGGCAACTCTTTCGCCACTTCCAATCCTTAAGGTGATATAAATAGTCTTGAAAACGTATCAACAAGGCATTGCCTGACGTTGACATTATCGTCTTTATTGTTGAGTAATGAGTACTTTGATCTTCAGGCTTCAACATGCGACGAGATAATGTATTGCACCGTGGCTTTGGTTTTCACCTCAAGCCATCAAACCTACCCCAGAGGCCCAGATACCGACTTCGTTCCATATGACGGATTACTATTATTTTTATATAAAAAAGTCAATGTCACAAATGAATTTGGCAAGTGTACTGACACCAAGGTGTCGACCTTGGTACTATATAACTTTATGATAAACGAAGTTTAGGAAGGTATGATACTATATAACTTTATTTTTATACAGTAAGAAGGCTGTTTTTGATAAATTTATATATAAATGTGATAATAAAAGAGTAATGTAAGTTAAAAAGTAAGTAAATAAAATTGGCACGTTAAATTACTATGTAAAAAAAATTACAATAAATATAAAAATAAATAAAATATAAAATATAACTTGACTTTTAAAAATTTTTTAAAATTAAAATATAACAAAATATATCATCTCTTTATTTTTAGAAAAGCACTAATATCCGGATGATAAGAGAGTAATAAAATATCAAAAAACTCGACTTTAAATCATACAAAATACAAAAATCTAGAAAAAAATGAACATATAAAAATACAAAATGTCTTAAATCATAAGATCATTAAGCATAAAAATTTAATCTTGACATAAACTCAACAATATCATATGCAAAGAGATCATCCTAATAAAATTCAAAAAGCATTAAGTACTAAATCAAACAAAAAAAGCTAATATTAAAAGCAAAAAAATAATAAAAAGCAGAAATTTTAGAAAACTCAACAATACTCAAATGATATATAGAAATATGAAAATGAAGAAAATAACATATTTTAAAAAATAAGAAATAAAGCAATTGGAGATGTATCCAATAACTCACGTGAAAGGTAAGTGTTTGATCATATCCATATTTATTATCATCTCATAAATAACATTCCTGAGCTAGATAATATTATTAATATCATTTCATTATCTTTAAATATTCAAATTTCTAACAAATATTAGGTTTCTTGTCACAAAATAAATTCCGAATAAAAATTGTAATAATATGCTTAAGAAATTTGAAACTTTTAAGATGACTTAAATGAATATCAATAAAAGCACAGTACAGTAACGTAATTATTTTCTCTGCGCGGGCCCACACAGGACGACCTCGTCCACTCCGTCTCTGAGACAAGAGTCACAAGACACAATACACTAAAGTGGAAAACAGATGTAAAACAGAGATTGGAACAAGATATTTTATACAAAACCTTCTGATGATCTAAACTTTCGGGCGAGTGAAAAATTTTAATCTTTTCTCAGAAAAGCTCCAATTTTCTTTTCTAGTTTCCTAGTTTTGATTGTGTTTTGGGCTAGTGAGCTTTTGCTTTCTCTACCAGAAAAGCACCGTTCCACTGGGAGCGCTACTTCCTACTTGGTATGCCTCCATCTTTTTTCCTTTCTTTGCATGTGTGCTATTTTGCTTACTATTATTATCCCTTTTCCTGCTCCGTTCTTTTTTTTTTTTTTGGGTTAGACTTATTGGTTCCTCGAATCAAATCCCAGTTCTAGGATACTCTTAAGGAGATAAGATTTTGGGTTACTATATTTCTCCCTGTTTTATTGGTTGTTATTGTTTTTGCCCTTTGTAAGAAGTAAATTAAGATTACTTTTGTAGTTCTGGATGGTTAAAGACGTGAGATTTTGAATTTTGCACTTTAAACCAAACATGGGCTGGGAGTTTTGTGTGTTTTCTTTTGTGAAAGCTGAAGTCTTTGTATCTCAATTCTTTTCCATCTTCTGCAAATGTTGTTGTTAGCTTAGTAGCAGTTGTTTTAGGTACTCTTGAATTGTCACGGCTGCGTAAATCATACAAGGTGTTTTTTTAAAAAAAATCTCTTACTAGTTGTGATTGTGTATAATTAACTGTATATTTTGTTAGAGGTAATTTCTTTTCGCTCGTTAATGATTATTTCTGCTCGGTTCTCTGATTGCTTATTGAAGTTATTAGCCTTTGTTGGCCCTCCATATAAGGCTCCGTATTTTAACGGAAGTTCAGTTGTTGCCTAATTATGCTGCTATGATGTTACTCTATCTCCTGCTCCATTTTTTTATTTATTAAAGTTCTGATATTTGAAATATGAGTACGCAATACTACTTTTTCACAATTGCTTCTCTATTCCGGCGTACAGCAATTCAAATTGCTTGCCAAACATATTGGTGATTCTCTTGCTAGAAAAAAAAAAAAGAAACTTTTTATTGGCTCAGGTGGATGATTTTTATTTTTAGTTGCTTCAGCTGCTTTCATTTAGATTGATAATGAAAGAGGACCGCTATGAAGCTAACCAGAATAATATAGTTTTATCTTTACATAAAAAATGAAGCCATAGATATTTATGTTATTCTTTAAACCAATTAATCAAACGTCCAACTGTAGTAAATCTATGTATTTTAACTGAATTAAAGCCAACATAATGCTTCTAAAATCACTCTGGAAAAATTTGGAATAAACAATTTGGATACTTGGATATTTATGATTACAATGTTCAACGAGTCTCCTGACCAAGTCAATGGGTTTCTCTAGTTGAACCTAATCAAGTTGTTTTTGTTGCTAGCCACGAAACCGTGGTTAAGTTTTTGGTATTTCAAAGTGTTATGTGAATCTCTATGTACAAAAATAGTTGGAAATGCTAAGTAACATCTGAAATGAGAATCAGAATATAGCCAACACATATTAAATGCTACTTATTAAGTTGTGTAATTTTTCACAAACATATTCTCCATCTATATGATTTTGAATAGATTTGAGGTTGTATAACAGTTTGTTTATGTTGTTCTTTTGTTTGTTTAACATTCTGCTGAATTCCAGTTGATTTCATACTTGGTTTAGAGTCATTTTTAATGCATTAATGCCAATATGCCATCCAAGAAGCTAGTTTTGATGAGGGGTTTTAGTTCTAGTTTATCCTCTATGGAATACGTATGTACATACGTGCACACAAATATTGCCATATATTTTGTGAAGATTTAGCATGTAGTCTTGACTGATGGAAACAAAGAAGGAAAGTGTTGAATTAAACTGATGGTTTTTGACTCCTACATATTTAATTATTATGTATCTATCTATTTGATTTCAACATGCCTTTTGATTTTTATTGGGTTTTACCCACTCTTCATATTCTTGGGTTGCTAATGCAACCAGAGTGCCAATAATAAGCTGATTGCGTCAAATCTTGGTGTGGACGTGCTGTATCATGCTCAAAGGCTGTCGGCACCTTTACTACACTCTTCCTTTGACCTTTGATTAAGCAATGAAAATTGGATAAATGATTGACCTTGTGTGATTACATATTATATACCCTGGTTAGGATCTCATCTTCACTGGCAATTGCAATCAGTGACCATTAATTTGACAGTTGTAAGAATAAGTGTGTTTAAATTGAAGGCAGCGAGTTGGCCATCCTGTATAATTTCAGAACTTTTATAGAGTTGCAACTGTAGATCCAGGTGATAGGCTTTATAATGGTTTTATGGTGCTGTTTGTTAAACCTTTACATGATAGAGCATGTTTATAGAAGGTTCCGTTTTTGTGGATTTTTTCAAGACCAGCCCTGTATAGATAACATAGGCGCATCTGTGTTCTGAATACTTTTGGCGGCTAATGCTAAAGTTGGGAAGTATCTAATTCATACCATACCTCTTTTCAGGAAAAAATATTCTGTGTTCTTTATTTTCCTTTTGTGAAAGTGGGTTGAGTTAAATGGGTTTGGGGATGTATACATATTTTTGCTTCAGAATATATGGACTACTATGTGTGGAATGTTGTTTAAGACTTAATATTGCATGAAAAATTTTCAGAGAATAGATGTTCTGCGTGATATAGTTTCTGATGGTCACTTGGAGATATTATTGACTGATTCAAGTTAAAAAAATTTTCCGTTATCAAATATTTTAGTGTTGTAACATCGAAATTATTGTCTCTTATGACTTCTCTTCAGTTATCAATGACTGTTGTTGGTTGGATCAGTTGACCTTCGTGCTAAAAATTTATCATTTGCGGTGCCACTATTAACTGATTGCTCTTCAGTAAGATTAGTTTGTTTATATTCAGTGACAACTGCTATATCCAGTGCAGGGAGGTATCATATAAGATCTTTTTGCTACGAATTTCTTCTAGATGATGAATGAAGCAAGTCAAGGTAACGATCTTGGTGCACAAGCCATTCTTCCTGTTAAGCGCAAACGTGGTCGACCACGGAAGTATCCAAGACCAGATCCTGAAGGGGGAAATGGTCATGTTTCAAGAGATCAAAATAGAAACCGTGAAGATAACGCTCGTGTTCGACCTGCAATAGGAGTCAATGTAAATCAGCCACACCAAATAGAACCACTTACCAATGCAAATGATGCCGTGGTGGGTCAGGTAGTTCATGGTGTAATTGAGGCTGCATTTGATGCTGGTTATCTGCTCACAGTCAGGGTTGGGAACTCTGAGACCACTTTGAAGGGTGTTGTTTTTAAACCTGGACACTATGTCCCTGTTTCTTCTGACAATGATGTAGCCCCTGGTGCTCAAATGATCACAAGAAATGAGATTCCACTGCCAAGAGAAAACTACAGTCAGGTCCAAGGCCATAATTCTAGGTCTAGAGATAGAAATGGGACTGGTCATATGTCTCACACAGCTAACACAGCATACTCAAAAGTCAAACAAGTGCCTCAAAGCGCTCCTTTAGGTGAATCAAGAGGCACCTTTGTGCCTGTTGTGGTCCAGTCTGTCAATCTATCAAATGGGGTAGCAGCTCCTGGTGAACCATCTTTAGTTGCAGAGCAAGCTAGTCATCAGTTGACCTCTGAAGGCAAAAACATATTAGAGACTGCTCATTCATCTAATGGTTCAACTGTCATAATCCAGGGACTGGCAGTTGAAAACCAGTTTCCTCATTTTCAATCTCAAAATAATCAGCAGACCATGCTTCTGCAGAATGAAGCTCATCCTTTTGTCCCAGGTTTGACTGAGGCACAACATGAAGGAGAAGCTAAATCTATGAGAGAGACAGGCATGCCTTTTGAGAAACTCTTAACCGAAGTAATTAATAGGGTTCAAGTTCCATCCCAGTCGATGGAAACTACTAGCAGCTCAGCTAATAAGTTGTCCCCAAAAGATTCTGACCACAGCATGGAGGATGAGGATAATGACATAGATCGAGCCCTTTCTATTGAACCTTTACAAGCTCTACAACCTCATCTTCCAAACCACCCTCTAGTTGTGTCAAGGCCTGTAGAACAACACCATAGAGCTGGCAAAATGACTGAACTTTTGCAGGTAAGTTGAAGCCTGCACTAGAAAGTTAATAGTGTTAAATCCTAGCCCACATAACTTGAAATTTTAATATTTATATAGCCCTTCAACCATGAAATACTGCTGTTAATCATATGCCCACCAAATTTTAAGATTTATAAATGAGTTCTAAACTAATACCTAGAGCTTAATAAGGTTTTGCAGGAGAACATGAGGGAGAATCAGGCATCTCAAAATAAGGAGCCAACTACAAGTTTCATACAAGAACGTGATGAACTGAGAACGCCAGAAACTGCACAGGGAGAGTAGAGTATTGCCATTCGAGTGAACCAACACAACCCTCGACTGTCCTATGTAGTTGAACTGATTTTATTGAGGTGCATCATACCTACTTCTGCTGTACTATCTTGTGTAAGCTTCAGAACTAGTTTATGCGATTCGACTTCCCTTAAGTAGACTTGATAGATCTTTAGAGGATTTGCTTTGTTAGGATACGCTTAAAAGTCTGCAGCTATGGGTCAAAGGAGAACCATCAGCTGCTTGTAATCATTTGGTTATTGTTATTTGCTCGGCGCGCATTTTAGGTGATAGCAAATTGTACAGCCCTCGAGCATCATGTTCCACAAAGTTCATGACCGTGTTTCATGATCCAGCTAAAACTTTATAACTTGGAACTTCCTCTTTGCAAAATGTTGGCACCTGAAGGTTTTTCTCCAAAGTTAGGTTCAACTCCACGCAACACGTTTTAGGAAGAACTTGCACTCAACTTAAACAATGATTACATGTCAGAAAATGGTGTTTTCCATGGCCTGTTATCACGTGTAAGGCTGTGTTTGTCCAGTTATTTCTGGCCTCGTAATGTCATAATGCAAGAAAATTTATGTGTTTAAGCCCAGAACTACGTGTGAGGTGAAACCTTGGCTTGAAACCAGGAAGAAGGTGGCTAATCAACCTGAAATTTTACGAGTCAGCATGCAGTACCTGGAAAAGAGGTATCATTTCAATTTAAATCAAAAAGATCGCTGATGATCTAATCTTCTCATTATAAGTTTGTAAAGAATGTAGCACAACAAATTAAAATAAAATCATATACCTAAAACTTCTGACGATCAACCAAACAAAAAGAATGAAGGATCACAAAAGACTTGTATCAAAATTTGGTGGCCGTTCTGCACATATAGTTTCCCGTGCTACTTTCAGCCGGCAGTTCTGTCTTTCAACTTTCCAGGTAGGTCTTTCTCCAGAAAGCAGAACAATCATCTCCAAGTAATTCATGACAAGAATCGAAAGAAAATCAATTTTCTTAAGAAAAAGAATCCTTACGATCAAGGAAACTTGGAGCTCAACAGAGTATTAGATCCTGGAGTACAGGAACGTGGCTTGCGACTGCAAATGCTTGCTGCACACCGGCCACAGGTGGTTATGGCATGCATAGCTGCAACGTTTGCCCACTGCACCAACTTCAAACATAAGGTCAGTAGAAATGAAAAGGACCCAAATCCTATTTAAGTCCCATAAAAAAGAACAACTTTATCTGTGCACTCGTTTTTTTTTATCAGAGTTTTCGTTCCAAAGTTGATAATATCTAGTAATTTATTAAAATAGAAGCCTACAATGAGGCGTAGGTAAGCCATGCTTAAAACATCAGCACTTTCACGAAAACCAGCCAAAAGCTCCTCCTTTATTAAGGTTTACTAGAAATATTGGTAATTAAAGTATTATATGAAAAAAATTAAAATAATAATATTGTAGAGAAAAGAAAAGGGAGGATATATTATAGACCAAAACAAGAAAATAAATAAGTGAAATTTGGAAATATTAATAACAAAAAAAAAAGATAAAGAAACAATTGTGTTCGGAAGGGATAGAAAAACTAAAAATTAACAAAATCCAACTTGCTTCCTGTTTTCATTCATGCATTAATGGATATTATCCAATTCGTTGAATTTGTTTAAAGTAAGAAAACATATTGCAGTTGACTTTAACAGGAACTTTTATCTGTTTTACTATAATTATTTGGAAAGTAACTAATTATAGAATTTGACATTGAACTATCATTAACTTATCTGGCAAATTTATCTTAATCTCAAACATCTAGCGATTCAAGCCTGTCTAGTGTAGACATTGCATCTATAAAAATGAGAAAAAAGAACGTCATTATACACCTGCAAGATTTGGTTTCTTTACTCGTATGCAAAACAAGAACATAGCTTTTTGTGCATTTCATTTCTGTTAATCAAAGCAATATATTACCCTCTAGTTGGCAAAACAAGTATCTTGCTATCGGAAAGACGATGGATACTGAGAAGAATGCTTTCCCATCAAAGCTCACAGCTTATGCAGTCATATGTTGGATTCTTGCAGCTTTTGGTGGTCTAATGTTTGGCTATGACATTGGGATTTCAGGTACTCTTCTTGTGTCTATCGAGCATAGTAAAGAATACTTTCATCTATTATTATGTTGAGTACAAGTTTGGAACCGAACTTATACACCTTCATTGGCTTTAGGTGGAGTGACTGGAATGGATGATTTTTTGATCAAGTTCTTTCCAAAGGTCCACGAGAGAAAACTCCACGCTACAGAAGATAATTACTGCAAATATGATGATCAAAAACTTCAGCTGTTTACATCTTCGCTCTACCTTGCAGCTCTTATTTTCAGTTTCGTTGCATCCAAAATGTGTGAAAAATTTGGCAGGAAGCCCACAATTCTTGTTGCGTCAGTATTTTTTTTGGCAGGAGCTGGCCTCAGTGGTGGTGCTCAAAACATTGCAATGTTAATAGTTGGCAGGATTTTCCTTGGTGTGGGAGTTGGTTTTGGAAATGAGGTCTATACTCTATTCTTTTCATCAGACTTGTAATGTTCTTAACAAGTAGGGTGATATGTATATAATTACATATCGAAACGTTTTGCAGGCAGTTCCATTGTTCTTATCAGAGATTGCACCGGTTCAGCGTCGTGGGGCAGTGAACATTCTGTTCCAACTCTTTGTTACCATAGGAATATTGATTGCAAATCTTGTAAACTACGGCACATCGAAGATGTATCCAAATGGGTGGAGAGTATCTTTAGGACTCGCAAGTGTGCCGGCTGCAGTTCTGTTCATAGGCTCCATATTCATTATTGAAACACCAACCAGCCTTGTTGAGAATGGAAAGGAGGAGGAAGGATATGCGGCACTTAAGAAGATCAGAGGTGTTAGCAATGTTGATGATGAATTTAAACAGATTAAGAATGCTTGTGTAGTCGCCCAACAAGTGAAGAATCCATTTAGAAGCCTCATGAAGCGTGCTAGTGTTCCTCCTCTAGTTATAGGCATATTGCTTCAAGTGTTTCAACAGTTCACGGGAATCAACGCTATTATGTTTTATGCCCCTGTCTTGTTCGAAACTGTTGGATTCAAGAATGATGCTTCACTTTTGTCTTCTGTGATCACTGGAACTGTGAATGTTTTGAGCACATTGGTTTCAATCTACGCAGTGGATAGGATCGGGAGGAGGAAGTTGCTTCTTCAGGCTTGCATACAAATGTTCGTTTGTATGGTATGGATTTTCCTTGCTTGAACTTAGAGTATGAATTTTATTTTCTTGAACTTTCTCTTATTATTCAAGAATGTTTCTTACGTATATTCATTCGTCAATCTTTGTTGTTATGCAGATTACAATTGGATTTCTTCTACGATTTGAGTTGACATCAACAGGATCACTCACAAAACCAATTGCAGCATTGATTGTGGTGCTAGTGTGCTTGTTTGTTATGTCGTTTGCATGGTCATGGGGTCCTCTAGGTTGGTTGATACCAAGTGAAACATTTCCAGTAGAGACGAGAGCAGCTGGTTTTGCCTTCGCAGTTAGTACCAACATGCTCTTCACTTTCATCATAGCCCAGGCATTTTTATCTATGATGTGTCATATGCGTGCCTATATCTTCTTTTTCTTTGCTGCATGGATACTTGTAATGAGTGTGTTTGTAGTCTTCTTGTTGCCCGAGACCAAGAATGTGCCCATTGATCTCATAGCTCAAAGAGTATGGAACCAGCACCCGATTTGGAGAAGATTCATGGATTGATAGAAGTTTCAAGGCAACATTTCGTGGTTACAGTGTTCCGCTCCATCCTACATTTCAAAGAGAAAATGATCAATCCATGTGAAGCTAGTCTTATTGTACGAATTTCTTGGTCTTTTATTGTTGTTATATCGAAGAAACAACTGTCTAACTCGTGGACTCTGATGAGGTTGAAGATCATTCAATGCAATGCACCCCTCACGTTCCTAGTTTTAACCAAGCTCGTAATTGGTTAATTTATTACGTGGATTTACTCCATCCTAAAATACTTAGATTTCTTCCAATAACACAACCTAAAATCAACACACGACATCTTACATGTACTTAAAATCCAATTACATGCAATTTTTACAAATCTTGAAGGAATTCATGAACAATAATAAGAAACACTGTTTTCTTTGATCTCTGAATATAATTATACTAAAAAAATCTCTAAACACCTTTAGTTCTTAAAACTTGTGATAAATAATTAACGACGCCACAATCGTCTTTTGGAATATTTTAAAGTAATAATTGAAAAATTAAATTAGTATAGTTACTCTTACCGGTTTAAACTTTTAAATTTTAATTTTACCGATTTAACTTTCAGTTTAATTTTTAAAGTACTGATTTAAAAAGTGCCTAGGTAGATATTATTGTTCTGGAAGGAGACTCGAAGTATATTTTGTAGGACTTTCCAGCTTGATTGGTTGATTATTTCTGCAGATTTGATAAACCATGTACTATTCTATTGTTAGGATCTATTATTTTGTTGAACTGTGTTAGTAGATACTTAAGTTCGACTCGACTGGGGGCTTGAAAATTTTGATCCTACCAGGTAATGGCTTCTCGCAGATCCAACTAATGAGCTTAAGCTTAATATGTGACATGAGCGTTCCTTCGTGATGAACTTGCAAATGTGAAGTTTATGCTATGGGCTAAGACTAGAAACAAAGAAGTCATGCCCAAAGAATTCAAGACATTGAAGAGATGATTAAATATCGTTCATTGACGAATCTATATAATTATATTTACCAACAGGTACAAATTGCCCGTTAACGTTTCGTAAAAAATCCAATTTAGTCTTTACCTATATCTATCATATTATGTTACATCTTAACATTTTAAAAATGATACAGGTAACACCCAAAATCATAAGTAGGTTGAATTTTTTAG
>JANKYE010000225.1:41256014-41284174 GCA_032467995.1 Erythroxylum dillonii
AAATTCATATCTACTACATGTTAATGATGTTACAAAAAGTTAATATATAACAGTGTAAAAATGTTACAAATAGTTAAATAATAACAATTATAAAATATTATATAAAATCATTTGTAGCTAACAACAAATGTCATATTAAACTCGACAATAACATGTCAAAACTGTTACTAAAGCATCATATCTTTAGTAACATGAGTTATCATAGCATAGTCATTAGTGTAACCATTCATATTTAATAACACTTATCACCTGTTACCATATGTCATTTTTGTTATAGTGCCTATGAAGAAAAAAATATCAAAGTTCTGCTTGAGTGAAGTGAGCACATGTGTAAGCTTTAAGGAGGGATTTGAGGTGCTAACAATGAATGATTAAGATTTCACTTCTATTATAAGTTTTGGTGATAGCTCTATAGTGAATGTGATGGGAGAAGGTGACATTAAAATAGTAATGTGCTTTATGTTCCTAAATTGGAAACTAATCTTCTAAGTGTTAATCAGTTATAGGAAAAAAAGTTATATTATTGCTATTAACAAGGATGCGTGTGAAATTTATGCTCTCGTTAGAGGTACAATTCTAGTTGCTCTGATGAATTCAAACAAATTGTTTCCTTTAAAGATTAAAAACATTCAATCTTGCTTGGTGGCTAAAGTAAAAGATCCCTTATGGTTGTGGCATTACCATTATGGCCACTTGAGTTTTGATGAATTAAAGACCCCTTCATTAGAAGAATATGGTAATTGGACTTCCTTAAATTATTGCTCCTTCTCAAGTTTGTGAAGAACGTGTTATAGGAAAACAACCTTGCCTCTCAATTTCCAAAGAGGAAGTTATGGTGAGTGAAAAAATTTTAAAGCTGATACATTCAGATATTTGTGATCCAATAAACTTATTTTTTAATGGAGGTAAATGCTACTTCATTACCTTAATTGATGATTTTTCTATGAAAACTTGGGTTATTTTTTATATAAAAATTCAAAAGATTTCTCTACATTTAAAAGCTTTAAAGTGCATATAGAAAATGAACCAGGAATAAATATTAAAACCCTTTGAATAGATCGTGGTAGCGAGTACTGCTCCAAAGAATTTGAAGCTGTTTATGCAAAATATGGCACCTGAAAAGAACTTATACCAACTTATATACCACAGCAAAATGGAGTATCAGGGAGGAAGAATAAGACGATTTTGAACAATGTGAGAATTTTATTAGTAAAAAGAAAAGTTCCAAAGACATTTTGGTCAAAAGCAATAAATTGGAGCATTCGCTTTTTGAACAAAAGTATAACTTTTTCTGTTTAAAATATAACACTTGAAGAATTAGGAGTGGGGAAAAAAACTAGCTATTAAGATTTTTGGATGCATCGCTTATACCCATATCCCAGATGTACAAAGAAAAAACTCAATGAAAAGGCTAAAAATGTGTCTTTCTTAGTGCAATTGAGGTATCTAAATCATATAAATTATTTAATCCATTAACATAGAAGATTACAACAAACAGGATGTTACTTTTGATAAAGAAAACACTTTGAATGACTAGACTAGGCAATAGCCTACCTAACCTTTTTGATAATTCGAATTATTAAGAGTCAAATTCAATGACAAGTGTGCTCTAAAATTTAGCTGCAATAGTTATTGAAACCTATCTAAGAAGTTTTAGAGCCAATGAAGGAGAAACTTGCTCTCTCCGTCCGGTTAGAAAAAGACCTATTTGGATGAAAGATTATGAGGTGACCAGAATTGACGACCCAATCACTCATTTTGATTTTATTTTCATATTATGATCTTACTAGTTTTGATAATGTTATTAAAGAAGGGAAATGGAAAAAAGCGATGGATGATGAATTTGTTGCAATTGAAAGAAATGAAACTTTGGAGCTAGTTAATCTTTCAAAGAGATACAAAACCATTAGAGTGAAATGGGTCTTTAAAACAAAGCTAAAAGAAATCGATGAAGGGACAAGTATAAAGTATGCTTAGTTGTTAAGGGATACAAGCAGGAACATGGTATCAACTATACAGAAATGTTTTCAATAGTAGCAAGATATGATATAAAACTCTTGGCCTATTTTCTAACCTTATGTCAAATCAACATTGTTGCATAGATACTTGAAGGAACGTGTTAAATGATAATGTTATGTGTAGCATAAACAGACGTGTACTGTTTATTTAAAGTAAAGTCTTGTCATTTTTGTAAATAGTTGGTTGCTTTGTAAGTAAACGATAGCTTCTGTTTTACTTGTTTTGTATATAAGGAAATCTGGCTTATTTAGTGAGATGACATAAATAAAGGTTAGTTCTTATTATTTCTCTCTCTTTAGAGGAATGGTTCATGGTATCAGAGCCAACAATAAAGCTGTAATCAATCATCATTCTTGATCGATTAGAGCGAGATATTGCAAGGAGTTGTCTGTTGATCATCATCAACAGATCTATTTTGCTTCTGTGGTTGAGGGAGGAGCTGAATCAAGGGGTCGAGAGTTGGGGTTTGAGGAAGTACATTTTCTTCTCACGGGTACCCATATGGTTTAAGAAGCTTGTAACAATGGAAGGTGTTTCGCACAAGTCACCTGCTAGATTGACTCTAGATCCCAGATTAAGAGGTACGTTTAAAGAAACTTAAAGTTATCTTCAAGGATCAGACTATCCAGGTATGAGTTTAGTTACTACAGTTTTGAATGGGAATAATTTTTTGAGTTGGAGTAGATCGGTTGAATTTGAGTTGGATTAGTTACAAGTTATTAGTTACAATTTTTTGAATGGGAATAATTTTTTGAGTTGGATTAGTTACAAGTTATTGATGGAACTTGTCAGAAACCTAGTCCAGGATCTGTTGAATTTGATAAATGGATTAGGACTGATTACATGGTTAGATCGTAGATTTTGAACTGAATGTTAAAGGATATAGTTAAAGCCTTCATTTATACAAATTTTGCCCAAAAACTATGGTCAGATTTGGTAGAAAGGCTGGAGAGAGTAATGGTCCTTTGTTGTATCATTTACAAAGGCAGATTAGTGCAGCATCACAAGGAACTATGTTTGTTACTAAGTACTTTACTAATCTTAAGAAATTATGGGATGAACTCTAGTGTCTCATACATGTTCCGCAGTGAACTTGTGGAGCGGCAACACAGTCTATTTGTGGAGCACCTAGGGCTCTAGCTGATTTGACATCTTTGAATTAATTAATGCAATTTCTAGTGGGTCTAAATGAGAGTTATGATCATGATAGGAATAAAATTTTGGTTATGAAACTTTGCCATCTATCAATAAGGCATACCCTATGGTCTTAAGGTAGAAAAGCAAAGGGATATGCAGATGGTTTTTAGTGAAGGAATGGAACATAGTTCTATGTTAGTGAATACAAGTAATACAAAGAGGGTCACAAATGGAGAAGGGAAACAATATAAACATAAATGGGGCGGTAGTGACAAGAGTGAGATGTTTTATTCTTATTGTAAGAAGAACGAACATATGAAGGAAAATTGTTTTAAGCTCACTAGTGTACCAAACTGGTACAAGGAGCTACAAAATAGAAGATGGAAAGGAAGTGGGAAATCTTATACTGCTAATGCAGTGAATGAAGTTAATTCATTAACTGTAGATAACAGTAAATTAGTAGTAGATATACTGTTGTTAGTACTTCCAATCCTCCATTATCTGAGTTGTTCAAATAAGAGTTGCTAAAGTTAGTAAAGAATAAAGCAATTGCAAATCCTCTCATAGTAAACCTGGCACATCTTTCGAATTTTGCAAGTACACTTCCTTTTCTAGCTCTTTCTAGTCTTGATGGCCTAGGTTTAAATTAATAGATATTAGATACAGGAGCCTCAAATCATATGTGTGTGGATGTTTCTTTGTTAACCAAACCTGTTGTACCTAACACTTTTATACATGTATATCTACCTAATGGAACTCAGAATTGTGTACATCACATTGGTGATGTTTTCTTTCCTAGTGAACTTGTCTTGACAGAAACTTTGCATATAACTATTTTCAAATTCAACCTTTTGTCTATTCATAAACTTGCAACCACATCCTCTATTACCTTCAAAGTTTATCCAAACTACTACATTTTGCAGGGCCTGAAGACTAACCAAATATTGACAGTTTGTAAGATTGTAGGCAAACTCTATATCCTAAATAAGGATTCATTCAAAACTGACACAATAGCTAGACATTTTTTTGTGTGTTATTGAAAGTAGTACCAATAATGTTCATTCTATGTCTATGTACAAGCTTTGGCATCAAGGTTTAGACCATGTTTATGATAATGTACTTAGACATATTATTTCTTGTGATAATAAAATTATTGGTGAAGCTGATATTTGTGATGGTTGCCCACTTGCTAAACAACATAAATTGTCATTTCCTTCTAGCAATATTCATACTATCTCTGTTTTCAAATTAGTGCATATTGATAATTAGGGTCCCTATAGTCAACATTCTATCTTTGGGGGGAAATTTTTCCTGACAATAGTGGATGATTACAGTAAGGTAACTTGGACATATTTGATGAATCACAAATGTCAAGTGATCGGTTGTTTAGATAGTTTTTTTTAAGATGGTAAGAACTCAGTTTCAGATGTTTGTTCAGACCATACAGATAGATAATGGAGTTGAGTTTTTAAGTGGGGAGTGTCAGAAATTATTTAGGGAATTAGAAATTCTACATCATAAGTCATGTATTTATACATCACAACAGAATGGGATAGTGGAGTGAAAACATAGACACTTATTACAAATAGCTCGAGCCATCATGTTTCAAGCTTCTTTACCTAAACAATTTTGGGGAAGGTCTATACTTACAACCACCTATCTCATTAATCGACTTCCTACTTCTCTTCTAAAGTGGAAAACACCTTATGAGGTTTTATATAGTTATCCACCCAAGTATGATCATATGAAATCTTTTGGATGTTTTTGTTTTGCCACAAATGTTCAAGCTCATAAGAATAAGTTTGATCTAAGAACCTATAAGTGTATTTTTTTGGGATATAGCCATGGACAAAAGGGTTATACGTTGTTTAATCTGGAATCACATTATGTTATGGTTTCCAAAGATGTAGTTTTTCATGAAAATACTTATCCTTATCAGTCTTCATCTGATACAACACCAGTTGTTCCCCTTCCTTTGGTTCCAACTGATCAGTCTTCAGATATTCTTGATGTTTTAACTCTTGGAACTAATAATTCTCCTGTCAATTTACCTATTTCAAACACTGATACATATTCCACCGATTCTTCAATATTTGCAGTTATTACTACTCCAAGGTTGCGTATAAGCAACATAATATCCTATAAACCAGCCTGGCTAAATGATTTTGTGCCTCACGCAACCACCAATAATGTTTTATCTTCATCATCTTGTTCTCAATATTCTGGTTGTAGTTCCTCAAATTACACCCCTTCTACTTTCCCTTTTATACCTACCCCACATCTTACCTCTACATACATATTTTTTTTAGCAAATGTTTCCAATATTCAGGAACCTTAATCTTATCACTAGACTAAATGTAATGTACCTTGGATAAGAGCTATACAATAGGAGTTGGCTGCATTGGAATCCAATACAACTTGGATTTTAACTCCTTTACTAGACGATAAGAAGGCCATTGGTTCGAGTTGAATTTATAAGGTAAAGCTTGAGCTTGATGGGACTTTTGATCGTTATAAGGCTAGGTTAGTTGCCAAAGGATATCATTAAATTGAAGGGATTGACTTCACTGATAGTTTTTCACCAGTTGTTAAAACAGTAACTGTACGGTTGTTGCTAGCTGTTACAACACATTTTTCTTAGCCTATACATCAGTTAGATGTGAATAATGCTTTTTTCATGGCTTTATTGATGAGGAAGTGTACATGTTACCTCTGGATGGGTATACTAAGGCTGGTCCTCATGAAGTTTGCAAGTTAAATCGATTCTTGTATGGCTTAAAGTAAGCCTCACGACAATGGAATTGTGAATTTACTAAGCATTTGCTTTCTTACGGTTTTGTACAATCACAATATGATCATTGTTTGTTTACCAAATCCACTAGTTCTTCTTTTGTTGCCCTTCTTATCTATATGGATGACATTCTGTTGACTGGACCGTCTGAAGTAGTCTTAAGTGATGTTAAAAGTTTTCTGCATTCTGTTTTTACCATTAAGGATCTTCGCCAAGCTAAATATTTCCTTACTTTAGAGATTGCTAGATCATCCACTAGTTTATATGTTAATCAAAGAAAATATGTATTGGATATTATCTCTGATTCGAGTTTGACTGGAGCAAAACCAATTTCTACACCATTGCCTAAGGGCTTACAGTTAACTGACAAATCTGGTCAGTTATTGGATGATGTTAGGCAATATCGAGGATTGATTGGTAGGCTATTGTATTTGGGTTTTACTAGACCTGACATTACTTATGCAGTTCAACAGTTAAGTCAGTTCCTTAACGCTCCTTGTAAGGGTCATTAGGATGCTGCTCTTCACTTGTTGAAATATTTGAAAGGTTGTCTTTCTAAGAGTTTGTTTTTTCTTGCTTCCATTGCATCTTTTGTTACTGCAGTATCATCTCTTTGTTCTCTTGTGGTTTATTGTGATGCTGATTGAGGATCATGTTTGACGACTCAAAGATCTATTTCTGGGTTTTATGTTTTCTTGGGTTCTTCTTTAGTTTCTTAGAAGACTAAAAAATATCCCACAGTTTTTAGATCTTCTGCTGAAGCAGAGTATCGTAGCATGGCTTCAGCTGTGCATGAATTGTTATGGAATTCTTATGTGTTGCGTGATTTACAGATTTCTTTTACTTCACCTATTCCTTTATGATGTGATAACAAGGATGCCCTACATATTACTGCTAATCCGGTATTTCATGAATGCGCCAAACATCTTGATATTGATTGTCATGTAGTTCGTGACCAATAAAAGTTGGGTTTTGTTGCTCCTACTCATATTTCTTCCAAGGACCAGTTAGCTGATTTGTTTACTAAGGCTTTGACGGCCCTAATTTTTGCTTCACTCTTGTTCAAGTTGGGTTTGGTTGATGTTCACCAAACTCCAACTTGAAAGAGGGATGTTAAATGATAATGTTATGTATAGCATAAATAGACATGTACTGCTTATTTAAAGTAAAGTGTAGTCATTTTTGTAAATAGTTGGTAGCTTTGTAAGTAGATGATAGATTTTGTTTTACTTGTTTTGTATATAAGGAAATCTGGCTTATGTAATCAGTGAAATGACATAAATAAAAGTCAGTTCTTATTATTTCTGTCTCTTCGGAGAAATGGTTTAGCACATGTATTTATCGAACAACTCCCAAGTTATATCAAAATTGGAAACGAGCATAAAGTATACAAACTAAATAACGCTCTTTATGATCTTAAACAAGCCTATAGACTTGGTATATTCACATTAAGGCTTGTTTTCTTAAAGCTAGATTTTTGAAATGTTTGTATGAACATTATTTCTTTGTTAAGATTGAAAATCATGGAAAATTGCTCATTGTTTATTTGTATGTTGATAACTTGATTTTTACTAGATATTATGATGCCATGTTTGAATAATTCAAGAAGTCCATGATAAATGAGTTTGAAATGTCTAATCTTGCGATGATGCGTTACTTTCTTTGTATTAAAGTGATGCAATCTAGTGATGGGGTTTTATTTCCTAAAAGAAATATGCTGGAGAAATTTTGGATAGTTTTGGAGGAAGGATTGTAATCATGCAAAAACTCCAACTAAGTTAGGTTTGAAATTACACAAACTTTAAAGGGAAGAAGCTTGACAACACCCTCTACAAACAAATGGTGGGCAATTTGATGTATCTGATTGCAACAAGACTGGAGATAATGTGAGTCTCATCAGTAGATACGTGGAGAATCCTACATAAATGCATTTTTTGGTAGCTAAAATAATACTTTATTACTTGCTAAGGAACACGAGATTTTTTAATATTGTACATGAAAAGGGAAAGTTCAACTTGCTTGGATTTACTGACTAAGGTTATGTAAAAGGTCAAGATGACATGCATGAGAAGCACTTTAGGATATGCTTTTATGTTAGGTACATGTACTATTTCACGGTCATCCAATAAGAAACCAATAGGGAGGGAATTGATGAATTTTGTTGTAGTTTCACCCATTAATAGATGCACCAAATCTTTTAGATGTCATTTCTGCACATCCTTATCAAGTTTTAGTGATTTATAGTATGAATGGATGCATCTAAAAGTGAGAAACAAAGTTACACTCCATAATTATTATCATCGTCATCACACCCAGTCTGAAATCCAGCAGTGAAGTGGGATTTAGAGAGGTCTGATAGTACGCAGCCTTACCCTTACATAGTAGAGAGGTTGTTTCCGGTAGACCCACATGTAGATGTAACAGATAAAATAATGATGCAGGACACAAAAGCAATACGTGAATACGTACAAACTAGCACGCCGAATAATAATAAAAAATAAGGACAAAACCAAAACTAATAAAAACGAATAATAATAATAATAATAAATAGTAATACAACATAAAAACTAAATACTAGAAAATTCCATGAATAATTAAAGTGTGTTAAAAGAAATACAAAAATTTTAGGAAAACAATTTTAATAATAATAAATAGCCAACCGAAATAAAAAAGGAGCAAAATTCTTATAAAGAGCACTAAAAACCTACAATTGTGTTTGAAAAGGAAGGCAAAAACGAACTAGTGAGGCTTGCCACAGAAAAGGAGTGATGCGCTGAGAAGATAATATAACGAACAAGGCTTTAACAACAGTGTGAGGTATCAAGGAAGCGTGGTGTCTCAGTTGAAGCGTCAGGTATGCCAACGGGTCTCTTGTCAGAAGGCTCAAGGAAGCTAATGAGGGGACGTGTACCAGATACCCTACAAAAATGAATAATAGTTTATCAAAATGCGTGTAAGACGCCAAGCCTCCCCATTCGAAACAAACTGGCTTGGTTAGGCTGACAAGTGCTACATACAAAGCCTAGAAGAAGATCCCAAGCTAACTTGTTCATCAGCGAAGTCAAATGTTATATACAATGATCCGGGGAGTAAAAAAAGGAACTTGCTTGTGACCTCAAAAAATAACCCAAAAGTATAACTACGGGCGTACACAACACTATTCCAGAAAGAAGAGACCACATTGAGAGGCTAGCAAGCACAAGCAACTATATGGCTATAAACAGTAGACTAACGTGAAAAGACCAAAGACACAGACAAAACACTAATAGAAATTTAGGAAGCAAAAGGTAAAATTGTGCACCTGAATGCCAGTTGTTGTGAGCTACCTCGTGCCATGGATACAGTACTACAACAATAAAGGCCACAATATATATCTATGTATAGCTCTTACCTGATAAACTGGTAGTGGCCAAATTGTACCACAACTTTTCCCGCCGGGCTGATACTGTGACTATAGAGATGCAGAAGGTGACTCGGAGCTCTCTTTATTGGCTGTGGAGATGCAGAAGATGCCTCGGAGCTCTCTCTATAGAACACAACTTGCCACTCGCTGGACCTTCAATCTCCAAAAAGTTCTCTCCACATGAAGCTTCAACACCAAAATCCTTGCTTTCACTCTCACTTGTACTACTACAACAATTCTTGCAAATATTTAACGTTAGATAAAAAAACCAAATAGCAATAAACGTTCCAAGACAAGTTCGTGTCTGGTCTGTCTACACAAAAACTCAAACCCAGCCTATCGAATAAAACTATGGAAGCAAAAATTTTGCTCAATTAAAAAAGGCAGAAGCAAAGACTCGTGATTTTAGAAAGATAAACAAGCAGTGAGTTTTCTAGAGAAAAAGATGAGGTAGATCGTGAAGAGGAAGAAGAAAGGGAGGCTATCGAAGGTAGATCTCACTCGTCGCGAGGCACTTCATAGCCCAGCAAATGCTGAGTTTGAATGCTGCCGATGTTTCCTGTTTCATAAGTCATTCCAAATTTATTAGGAGATGTTTCCTCTTTCAAAAAGCCTGAAGGCAAAAGCTATTTAAAAATTAATGAATAGTAATTCTATAGTTATAAACGAAAAAAAGGTCTGCAAGTTTGTGGCTTTAGGATATGTGATGTGATGCCGAGCCTTAGCACCAAAATTTTAAAGAAAGAGACGATTACAAGCCCAGGGAATACATGGGCTCTATTTACCAAATTATATGGAAAATCAATTTCTAATTTAGAAAAAATGTAAAAATCTAGTGATCCATAAACGGACGGCCTTAGCATCGTTTCTCTATAAAACCTCTCCAAAACCCTAAACACACATTTCGTTAACACTCTCTGCCCATCCGTGATTTATCTATCCATCGATACACAAAATGGCGACTCGCTTTCTATCCAAAGCTCTGCTTCTCAAACCCACTGCCGCAACCACCACCGTGACGTCCCCCCTTTGCCGTTCCGTCTTATCTACCCGTTCATTCTCTCTCCTCCGCACCGCTCTCCGGCCGCTCTCGTCCGCCGCGCACTTCTATCCGGCCTCCAGCTCATCTCGGTGCTTCTCCACCCGTACTACGACTTCTTCGCTCAACGACCCCAGCCCCAATTGGTCCAATCGCCCCCCAAAAGAAACCATCTTGCTCGACGGCTGCGATTTCGAGCACTGGCTTGTTGTTATGGAGAAGCCTGAAGGTGATCCTACGAGAGATGAGATTATCGATAGCTACATCAAAACCCTAGCGCTGGTGGTTGGCAGGTATTAAGAACAATAGTCAGACCGTTCATTTCTTTTTACCAAAATGTTCTGTGAATCTTGTTGAAATTTCCGCTTGTTATTTGCATCTGTAGTGAGGAGGAAGCAAGAAAAAAGATATATTCAGTGTCAACCAGATGCTACTTCGCATTTGGAGCACTTGTGTCTGAGGAGCTCTCCTACAAGCTTAAAGGTACTAATGTTTCTAATGGGTTTTGTTTATTTGATACTATTATGTATTTGGTTTGATGGTTTTTGGTATGCTTTTTTTTTTCAGAATTGCCTAAAGTTCGTTGGGTTCTTCCTGATTCATACTTGGACGTTAAGAACAAAGATTATGGAGGTGAGATTTTTAATTAAGTTAATGAAATGAAATATGAATGCTGTATGTGCTACGTGGACGTAATCTTTTTATTTCTCTTTTTTTGAACATATTGTGAAACACGTATCCATTATCATGATTTGTAAGTTTTATCTGTGAGGATGATTTTCAACTTTAGTGAGTTGTAAGCAGTCACTGGTTTCATCTAGTGCAGTTGTTTACACTTTGATCTCAACTAATTTTCAACGAAGTTTTAGATTTGGATAAGGTTGATTAAGGTTAGATTGATGGATGTTGAAATTCTTAAAAAATTGTCTTGATTTACAATGGTGCACACAACTATGGGTATATTGGAGGCAATCCATTCTCAAAAAATTCGGTGGTAACTTATTAATGATGGGAGATATTGATGGTTGTTTCCAAACCTTGCAATTTTGCTTTGGATGTGCCAATAATTGATTTGTTCTCATGGTTGAATCTTCAATGTAAGGTAAAAATTCATGAGGTACAATTCTGAGATGTAGTGATATGATTAAGAAGCTTCTCTTTAAATACCCGCTTTCATTTTCCTTCAATTTCTCATAGAGATAGCCCTAATGTATTCTCCATTTCCACAGTATTACCTTGATTCATTTCTCATATTATTGAGATTCTGTCTCGACATTATTCAAGTTTTCTGTAATTTCTTTATCAGCTCTGTGATAGACAATTGTATGCTCTTCTCTCTGTTTTTCTCAGGGGAACCATTTATTGATGGAAAAGCTGTACCATATGATCCGAAGTATCATGAGGAATGGATAAGAAACAATGCCAAGGCAAATGAGAGAAATAGGCGCAATGATAGACCGCGTAACTTTGATAGGTCAAGAAATTTTGAAAGGAGAAGGGAAAACATGCAGAATCGGGATTTTCAAAACAGAGAGCCTCCTATGTCTAATCAGGGTATGCAACACTCTGCAGCCACGGTGGGTGGAATGCCACATAACAGTATGGGAGGACCAGGTGGTCCTCCACCACCACCTCCTGGCAACTATCCTAGTGGAATGACCCATAACAACATGCCTAATCAGGGTATGCAACACCCTCCTCCCAATATGGGTGGAATGCCACAAAACAACATGGGAAGACCAGGCGGACCACCTCCACCGCCCCCCGGTAACTATCCACCTCCACCACCCCCCGGCAACTATCGATCTCCACCACCCCCTGGCAGCTATCCATCTCCACCTCCACCTCCACCACCCCCTGGCAACTATCCTGGTGGAATGACCCATAACAATATGGGTGGGCCGGCAGGGCCACAACAACCTCCTAACAATTATATGGGTGGAATGCCAAACAACAACTTTGGAGGGATGCCGCCAAACAATGTGGGAGGGATGCCGCCTCCCAACAGTATGGGAGGAGTGCCCCCAAATGCAGGATGGTCTAACAACACCGGTGGGAATTATCAGGGAATGCCATACCAAGGTCCACCATCATATCAAGGTAGTTACAACCCCAGTAGGGATGGAAACGGTACCGGTGGCAACCAGTAAAATCATGTTTTAGTTGAGAATGTAGATATGGAAGGAAAAGAATGTAACGGTTACTAATTTGGTATCTTTGTTTGGATGTTTACAAGCAATTTGTTTGTGGATGGACTTACTATCAAAAGAGTGAACCTGCTATGCTTGTATTGCATAATTTTGAGTAGCTAGTAGCTAGAAATGATCCATTCGGTTCTTAATATTTCTTCCCTTGTTCTAATATTTCGTTAAATTTACTTTATGAAGTTGGGAAAGGATGGTGAGATTCAAAGTTGACCTTTTTCAAAATTAGGTCCAAAGATATCATTTTGTGACCGAAAATGTCTTTGTTTACAAGAATTTTAAGTTTAATATGACTGTTAAAGAAAAAATAGTAAATTCTGGCAACTGTTACAAAAAGGAAATTGAAAGTATAACATCATACTTAAAAGTTAGCATACCAATTTAAAGACTATATTAATTTAAAACGTTTGTTAATGTTAATAATTACAACTTATCGTTCTGAAACTATTAAGGCCTTTATCCTGATCCATCGAATCTCAGTTATTAATAAGGCATGGCCGGTTCTGGCTAGAGTTGACTGGGTCACAGCGAACCATAGATCGACTATGGTCGACCTGATTGAGTCATGGGTTAAGGTCAGGCCAAGCATAGGCAGGCCCGTGACTCGATCGTTATTTTAAAAATGACATCATTTTTTACATTCTTTTATAAAAAATATGGTTGGGCCACCGGTGACCTATCCTAGCTGTCGGGTCAGGCCAGTAGACAATCCTACAACCAATAAATCGAGGTTTACAAGATTTAGTCAGTATTAGACTTTTATAAAATCGAATAAAGATTAAATAAAATTAAAGAACTTTTAAAAGAGATTTTCTTATTTATCGAAAAATTTAAAGTTTAATTAAAAATTAAATAAAAATTAATTGATTTATTTTAGTTTATAAAAATTTGTTAATTTATAAAAATTAACTAGTTAATTAATAAATTGATCGATTTTTAATAATAAAAAATATTAAAGTAAATCGAACTGAAAAGTTGGAATGTTCAAGCATTTTGCAATTTAACAAGTTGAATTTTTTAATTATTAGTTTCCATTGTTAAAATGAAAATTACTTAAAATAATTACCTTTCCTATTAGATTAGATTTATACTAATGCTGGACTTTCTCATGATAAAATATATTAAATTACATGTATTTTACCATATTTCCTTTTCATTTAATACAAGTATGAAGTCTTTGGTTGTTAACTACATGATATATACATGCTACACATTTTTTATATTAATTTGAATTTTAAAATTTTAAAATTTTAGTTTGTATTATTGATTCAAAAATTTAAATGGTTAGACCGATTCATTCATAAAAACTTTGAACTGTCCAATTTTTTGGTTCAATTTTTAACTATTTAGTTTTATTTACTTCAATAACTCTTGTTGTTAAAAATTGATTAATTATTAATTAATCGGTCAATTTTTATAAATTAATAAGTTCTTATAAACTAAAATAAATCAACTAATTTTTATTTAACAATATATTTTAATTAAACTTCAAATTCTTCGATTTCTTTTAATTATGTTTGAGATTTTTTAATTTTATATAATCTTTAGTAAATTTTATGACAATTTAATAACCTTAAATTTCTTATCGTACCGGCTTAACTTTTAGCCCAAGTTGTAAAACATTTATTCGGATCAATCAGAAGTTCCAACTGCACTACAAGTCTTGAGAAAAAGATTTAGTAACTTAATTAGTTCCCTTAGTAATCAATATAATTAAATCACATAAATGTTTTACATTAATATTTGAATTTATACAGTATTAACAATAAATATTAGTAGTAAAACAAAACAATTTAATATCACCGTTACTAAGAGTTAAAACGACCACATATAAGTTATACCTAACAAAAAATTTAATTTCAGAATTTCTAGCAATAAATTCTTAGGCTATAAAAAAGAAACGCTTAAGTGAGCTAGTACTACGCATATTCTTTAGCATGGCATATACTAAACTTGTTTCCTTTGTTCTCATAATCACCCTCCTGTTATACGTAGGTTCGTCAATCGTCTTTGTTTTCAAGATATAGTATCAGTCATTCGATATATACGTATGAATTTCTAAGACTTACTGTTCTCTTTGGATTTTTTGGTATTCAGATTATGGTTATGCAGACGGTCGATGCTGCACTGAACATTGGGAGCTTGGACGGTGCATACCAGGAGTGGATGACAATCCTGAGAAGAATGGAAAATGCTGGAAATTTTGCATTGAGGGATGTACGAAAGGAGGATTTTGCAAGGGAACTAGCAACAACAAACACCATTGTCACTGCTACTGCTGATCTCTTTAAACAACACTGCTATTGCTATTAATAACGAGTTATGTATTGATTGTTGTGAATAAAACATGATCCTGCCATGCATATTCATCCTTTACTTTTTAAGTTAAATCTTGACAGAGGAACAGTTGAATAATGCATGAGAAGTTTCAGATATATGTATCCACACTATGCAAGCCAAACATTTTGATAGATAATCACACGTTAGAAATGCAAGATCAGAAGGCTAAAAGTAAAGGACAAAAGAATAAAGTCTTTAGCATTATTAAGCTATCAGGTTTAGAACGGAGAAGTGAACACGAGAGACGATGCTTTTATTTTAAAGACCGTCACCCATGATGAAGTCAGACAACATCCTCCAACTTCACTCCTAAATGCACAAGTGTTAAGAACTGAAGAAGATGAGATAAACGAAAGGGTAATACTAATACGGTTTTGAGTAATAAGCAGCTAAACATCAACGATGTCAGGAGTTGCTATATAAGACCAACAACTATATTAATAGCTAAGTTTTACTTATTTAATTTTACGTAATTATTTAGCGAGCCAGTTTTCTTATTTACGCTTTAACCTACATCAATATTTTATCGTTATATCTACACGTGAGTTTACTAAAAATAACCTCTTTATTATGTAAAAATAAGGCTGTATATTATCAGACCTCCTCAGACCCACTTTATTGTGAAACTTCGAAGTGAATGTGATGAACTATATTAATAGCTACTTATGTCCAAAGTTTGGGCCAATAACCTTTGTTCCTCGTGATCCATGTGATCAGTGTTTAGTCGGAAAGTAGCGTACAGTCTCTTACGGTCGGAAAACTAGAGCTGATATTCTCAGATATTTGTAGTCAGTCCCATTGAAGAGGTGTTGTCGAGAGGCAACACACCTATGGGAGGACATTTAGGTTATTTGGAGACACTCAAATACATACAATTCTGGAAGAGAATGTAAGCAGATATCAGGACTTTAATCGTAAGTGTGACATTTCCCAGCGGAAGAAGTGAGACAGTCGCCAGTTCTGAAATCTTACAAACACCTATTCTACACAAAGTTTGGATGAATATCATTTCTTAATTTGTAGAGGGTCTTTCCAAATCGAAAAAGGAGGGCCTCAATTCTATAAGATTGAAATCAAGAGTTGAATTTCACATGTTTAGCATTCCACTGCCAAAGTTAAAAATAGTAATTTTGGTTGGCATACAAGTTTTTCTGCTTTACGAAAAACTGAGGAAGACAATTAATTGTAAGGCAGGACTTAATTAATTGTAAGGATAGATTAAAATCTTAATTTCATAATGACTCGTGGCAAAAGAACTAAAAAATATGCAAACTTCTAAAAATTTGCATCATATGCTACCATCTATAACCATGAACTTACATGGGACGAGCCAGCAAAGTAAATTTCATGATCCAATTAGGATCTTTCGGAAACAATAGTAAGATTTAGCAATGCCAAGCAAGTGATGTTGGAGCAGTCACCTAGCCCTCCATATTTTTCATGTTTGGTGTTGATGCATTTAAAGAACTTGAATACTTCAGGGATTTGTAAGTGAGCGACCTGCAGAAGGAGCAGTAAGCACCCCATCCATGGACTCTATTTTCTTGCTTTTGGCAGACTGGATTTGCTCTGCAAGGGAAACTTCTCTCGGAGCATTTTCTCTCTTAATGAACTCAGCATCCAGTTTTTCCCAGGTAGGGTTTGGGGAAATCAATGCATCTCCTTGACTAATCCACTGACCTTTGATGGCCTTCTTTTTCCGTAGCTGACATAAGGACAGCATATCCCACAACAAAGCAACATCAGACACCCCAAAAGGACTAGTTGAAATTTAAGCAATCGGTTATGGCTATAAAGATTCATCATGAATATGGTCGATACATGTCAAGATACAAGAATAAGAAGATGGTTGGAGCACACGTCACTGCATTAAAAGAAAATACAATTGTGCGATAATATTACTTCTGGTTGGCAGAGCTCCAACTTAAAAACCATGTAAAGGCTCTATTACTGCTCAGGAATGAAGATCACAAAACTCTTCAATTTATTTCTCACTCTGATAGATGCATAAACCTCTTATCTCATTTTCAAAAATTGGCTTGCAGGTTTCATCACTTCTAACATAATAGGCGCTGTACAATAAGTTTGATCAAACATATTATCCCTTTTTGATATTATTGGCTACTAATGCACTCTGTAGCCAACCTCAACTTACTTATTGATTGCCAAAATGCTTGAAAATAACAAGAAAAAGTATTTCTTAGATGAAGTTACCTTTGTCAATCTTCGCTTGAGAGTCATAGTTTTAGAAACTGAAGACCATTCTTTCCTTCGATTTGATTTTCTAAGTCTTTTCCTCTTTGCTTCTTCCCTTGCTTTTGCCCTCCATTCCCGTTCTATTTTCTGTTGGGCAAATCTCACCATCTTTGTTGCTTTTGCCCGTGCTCTTTCTATCTTTGCTTGTTCCTTTGCATTTGCCTTGTCCATGTCACGTTGGAGTTTCTGGACTGTTAATTCTTCCTTTAATTTCTCATAGCTATCCCAATCTAGCTCCTCTTGGTCACTAGCTCCTGTCTTAGCTGCTTTCGCTATGCCATATGCCCATGAGACGAAGAACTTCTGTCCTAGCCTTTTCCATTTCAGACGAGTACCCCACAGCTTTTTAAGTGAAGTGCTTATTTTGGCCTTGGTCTCATCACTGAAAGAAAAAAAAGTTATATATATATATGTATGTGTGTGTGTGTGTGTGTGTGTAATGCAAGGGCTAAAAAAGGAAACAAAACTGTAGATCATACAGTGGACTCTATTGGCCAGAGGATAAGACGAATTTTAACTATATCACTTCTGTGTTCCATAACATTACAATTTTTGGCCCCGGTTGAGTTAATTACGTAGATCCTAACTTCGGGACTCATTTGAGGCTCCATCTAAAAACAGCATGCAAGTGATCGTTGTACGTCTCCAAAATGGTATAGATATATTTGAAGGTTTTGAGGATCCATCAAAGAACAGCTTGCAAATGACTCTTGTTGATATATCTCCAGAATGGTAAAAACTTATCCCTAAAAGTTTCAAATTCAAACTAGTCATTGACATTTTGTTTTTAACAATTGAATCAGAGATGGGATTAAGATTTTCATTTAGTTACATTTCAATAGACAGTTTATCTAGTCAAACTTATTTTTCCTTTCTAGTGACAGCAAAGTGAAAGTTAGTGCACTAAATAATGGAGAAAAAATTTAATCGTTTCTTTTGAGGAAAATGACCCCATTAAGCCTCAAAAGACTCCATACAAATGAATTAAAAAGGAAGGATACAATGGCTACAGGCTTTTTAGAAGGGAACTCATCAAGCCAGGTGGCCAATTTGGTAGTCATGGTATGCCATCTAAAACTTTGAAAACAATTTGTCTTAATAAAAGTAAATTGCAGTTGGAATATCATTTTCCCCAATCTTCAGGGAGTCTAACTCGTGACTCCTAAATGTGCCACTTGTTAGATGAGTCCTCTTTCAGCAGGTTTGTTACTGAATTTGTTAGAAACACTTGGAATAGTCTGTTCCATTTTAACTAGTTTTTGAACAAGATAATTAAAATAAAAAGAATTAGGACTAGTACATAAAATTGTTGATTTGAAAATATAGTGATTTGTTTCCCATTTCCTAATGTTTCTTTTGGTTTGTCATAAAACAATTTGGGCAACACAATATTGTTAACCTTTTCCTTTCCTGAACCCCATCCAACCTAAATGAGGATCTAAACTAAAACCTTGGTCCTGGGAGGGAATGCCAACCACTCTGCTCACTCAATCTCTCCTATTTACTGAAATACTAATCCTGTGTCATAATCAAGAATTATATCAGTAGAGTATTATGTTAGAAGCCAGCAATATGGAAACTCTTAGAATAAGTACTCACAAGATTTCAGCAAATGTCATTAGTACAAAAAAAATTTCAGCAAATGTCCTGAATACCTTTGGTAAAGTTACCAACTTTCAGTTTTAGTTAATCAATAGGGGATCCAGCATGATGGACAGCTGTTTTTCTAAATTTCTTATCCATTCTAATACTCTCCAAGTATCATGTTAAGTCTGTGGATGTAGATAAACTCATGTTTAAAATATTTCTTGAGCAGTACAATAAAGATCTTAAACACACAGAAAAAAAAAGGGTTCACCTGTGAGCCAGGGGATGTTCTGACATCTTCTTTCTGACCTGAAAGTTGTCGAATATAACAAATCAAAAAGCATCTTAAATAGGAAAATGAAGACATGTAACCACAAATGGTAATCATTACTTCAACATGTGACATGAAGTACATAAGGAGTTGTTAAAATAAGTCCTAAAAGTTCAAAGGTTTTCACTTTTCAAGTTTTATCAAAAGATCTAACTCATATCAGAAATTCTTGAACGTATAATCAATCTTTTCAGGTAAAATAAAGGATATTGCAATAGTAGAGAAGACAAAGATTTAAAATATACTTGACAATTTGCACTATAAGTAATTGAAATTGAAATTTGTTCTCTGAATTTTTCTCAAAAGGTACTTTAAAAATTACAATAGGCATTCATCTTAAATCAAAGGTTAAAAAGAAAGTACCTGGCTCACTTTGATAGCAAATTTCACTTTGATGTGAAAATAAAACAATAAGTTTATTGTCTCCATTAAAATTGGCCTTGATTTTTTACTTTATCATATTTTATTTTAATTGTTTATACATATTCAAGGAGTTCATAAATGAAAAGTCGAGGGAATGAACAAATTAAAGTCCCATTAAACTCTATCCTGAAAGCTGCAAGAAGCAGTAATGACAATAGATGTCTACATCTACGAAATTTTTGTTTTTGGAAAGAAAAATTGGTACATCAGGTAACACAAATGTCCTTTCACAGTAGTGAAGAAAACCAGCACTAATTAATTCTTACAAACCAGCACTAATTAATTCTTACATGACTTCACCTGGGGGTCTCTTAAGGCCTCTATTGTTCTCTGCTTAATTAGTACACGAGTCTCTACAGCAAGTTGAAAACAATTTCAATTGAAAATCAAGCAGAGAGGTATTTAAAAGGAAAACTGGAAGTGGATAGAGAGCTCAGTGAATTAGTTGTCTGCTTTGATCAGACTTACCTGCAGGATGTTGTTTGCCTTTGTTCCAAGGAATCTTCCCTTTATTGCCATGCTTTCTCTTTCTTCTTTTTCTATCATTATCAACACTCAGAATATCAGAACAGTCATAACCATCCAGATGAACCTCACCGCTGTAATCCTGCTTCTCAATGGGATGTATACCAAGTTTTGACTGGAAATGCTTGCAAGGACCTGATGTCTCTACTTGATCAACACTGATTAGTGATGCTTTAATGTGTACATTTCTTGGGTTGGAACTAAGAACAGCATATGAGGGGCATTTATTCTCCATTGGTCTATGATAACTCCATAGTACTATGTTTGGTTGAAATTTTGTGTACTTCACCATTTTATCTAGTGATCCCCAAGAGATACTGTTGTGTATATTGCTGCAAGGAATTTGTAGAAAATGCAATTTCCTTCAGAGGGTGAAAGGATAGCAGATAGTTAGCGTATGATGGAACTATGCAGACTGCTGAAGCATGTTCCTATCAGAAACACCAAATATTTCTGTAAAACGCAGAGATGGAAAAGAAATTCAACGTCTTATGTTAAAGGACTCAACAAATGTGAAAATTATTCAAATGGCATTATAGAAGAGCTGATCTTTGGAAAGGATTAAACAGAAACCCATCCCCTCTATGCAGTTGATAATAATCAAATATTGGTCAGCAACAGATTCCTTCTCCCAAAGCATGTTGGAGAACTTCATTACTCATGTAAATCACGAACTGGAATGGATAATATGTTTCATGGACACTGTTAAAATGTACATGTGAATCCATTCCCCAAGACCAACCTCATAATGTAAACAAGTAAGGGTCTCTAGCGTCTGGTGATGTTATAAGCAAAGGAGTTTCAAGTTCTTCTGCAGCAAATGGGCAGCCATCAAGACCTCAAGAATCGATTCAATAGTACTCAGAGCTATTCAAGTACTAGGACCCAGAATACAGAACGAAACCAAAGAACATTACACACCGAATTGACACACCCTTCTCAATCTATCAAGAAAACATAGTGATGATATCATTGAAATAATAAGGCAATGTTCTTTCGTCTCTTGTACAACATTGTGTGGCTGCTAAGAAAGCCATGCAGTTTCATCAGAGCTACAATTCCTAATATAAATAAAAAATCCAATTGATGAGAGAAACTCCATAATGAAACTATGCTCATAATACCCACCACTAGGAAGATGGAATTAAACTGTTACTTATAAAAATAGTTGAAAATAGTTTTGGGCCAAGTGTTGAAATTAGAAACCAGAGAGATGTTCAATTCATGTTAGTCTCCCTTGTGAAATGGTTACTCTTAAGTTTTTATACCAACTTACTACCAGTTGAATTCAAATACGAATGGTAGTAAGTTGGTATAAAAACTTGAGTAACCATTTCACTAGGGAGACTAACATGAATTGAACATCTCTCTGGTTTCTATTTTCTCTTCTGTGTGTTCTCTCTCTCCTCTCCTTCTTTTGATTTTTCCTTTTCTCTGTTTTTCTCTTCTTTTTAAATAAAAATTCAAGCCACATAAACATTTGAAGTAAAATGCCATATTTAAACCCATACACGTACCCAAGGTTCATCGGACCAGTAGAGAAATTGAGGTTTTATTCATTGCTTTTTGGGTTGTTTCTTGAGGAGTAAAAGAAAACAAAGAACCGCAGAAGAGCAACTACTAGGTCAGGCATTTCAAGTTCATTTCTTACTTGCTATCCATAACCGAAAATTTTTGAAACCAGAACAGAAAAGGCAACCCAATTGCGGAAACAAGCCAAATTTGCAGGAAAGGTAGAAAAGTTAGGGACTTACAAAGGAAAAACCGGCATTTCAGATTACTAAAGTGTAGGCTACTCTACTCAGAAAGCAGGTGGCACTGAGGATTGTGTCTTGGGTTTCCTAATTATCTCCTTCTGTTTAGTGTTTGCGGGAAGCAAGATTAGTCCTTTACCTCACTAGCAAATAAGAGAAGAGGAGGGGATGACGAATTTGAACCTAACATTGAGGATTAGCTTTTCGCAGTGGTTCAGCCTCTCCTCTACTATGTTTTAGCAGCCTCGGCTTTCGTTTCCTTTTGACAACCCCTCACTATTGCTTCTTCACCGAGCTTCGCTTATTGTCATCTCTAGTTTTAGTGTTTTACTGTGTAATTTTGGATGTAGAAAATTAAGACTTATTTCTTGATAGTAGCTACTCCTCTTGAGTTATTACAAAACATGGTAAAGGCTCAAATTCACAGGACTCATTTCAAATATTAACTTTCAGAAATCCTAATAGCTCATAGAATGTTTTAAATTTTAGTATCTGCCATTTTAGATGGGAGATTATAATCTGTGGCAAGGTCTTCACGTAGCCTGTGTCTCCTTTATGTTGTTGTGAAGTACATTAAGTACTTCATAGAAAATAACTTGTAATGCTAAAGGTTAGAAGTTTTGATTGTTATATTAAAATTTTTTGAGAAAGAAAAGACCTTTAAGAAATTACTTATAAATTGAGTTAAAATTTATTATGATCCATCCATAGTGAATTTAACTTTATCCCATGTTATCAATTACCTCCTAATAGCCAAAAGACATTAACTTTATCCCAAGTTACCATTTACCTCCTAATAGCCAAAAGACATTAACTTTATCCCAAGTTATCATTTACCTCCCTAAGACATGACCTACATCATATCTCTTACTAACTGATCAAGTTTATGAGGGAAACTAACAACCTTAGAGATTTATTAAACTTGTTATGTAGATAACTTCTTCGCTATCTTCGGAGGATTTCATTTAAAAAATTAAATATAGTAAGCCCCTAATAAACCCTTGTATAACTACATGCTTTATAATGTTCATGAAAAATACTAAAAGGTGAAACCTTTTCCGTAGTATAACCAAAGCTGACCCAAACTTACCGGCTAGTATCGACGACGATCAGGCTTTTGGTTTCTGGTCAGCTATCTATGTCTCTCGTCTTTTTGCTTGTTCATCTCACTTGGGTATCAGTTATTTGTGCCGTTGGGTGGAGTTCACTGAAGCTTTTTTGCCCGTTCTATTGATCATGGGCACCTTACTGATCACGGGAACTTTATAAAAGCTTGTGTCTTTCATTAGTTGTTGAATTTGCACTTTGTTATGTGGTTGATTTTATCAGCGCTTGTTGGTATCTGTGCTTGTTTTTGCTGGTCGGGTTGTTTGCTGACGTTCATACGCGCGTCTTCATGAAGAATAGGGCCCCCAAGTGCATGATATTGAAATTTATATATTTACTTACCACCACATCTTGTCAATTCGATGTAGTGCTTTTGGATATCATTGGGGGAACTTTTCGTGATGAAGATACTGTTCTTTGAAAAACTAGTATATGTGAACGCTTGCGTGAAACTGATATGCATGTATAAATTAATTTTGATACATGTATTAATGTTTGCATTAGCACAAAGGCCACTCCGATGAAATTAAGCAGAACTCAGTGGTGACCGTCAGTCGCTAGTGCCTTCAATTTGCCATGGTTTAACCGTCTATTCCTCAATTACTGCTTCCTTTCATATATTGGTTCACATTGCTGAGGAAATAAGTTCAGCGCTTTTTTTTATGCTTTTGGCTTTTGAAAATGCTTAAAGTGCTGATCCTTTTTAGTTTTCAATGTCTTGTCAGACTATTCTCCGACTTGAGATACCATTTTCACCTTTCATGGTCTGTTTACCATATCTTGCAAGTCTTTAAAACTCGTCTTCATCTTTTGCTGCTTGCAGTTATTTTCTGGAGAAATGATCGGTAAGTTGTTTCTTGAGCAGGTGTTTGGAGCATTGATTTAAGGAACAAGTAAAATGGATTTAAAGTCGAAAGGTATAGCCTGGGTTGGGAATATTTGCCAGAAGTTTGAAACTATGTGCAGTGAAGTGGATAACATCCTAAACCAGGTATTTTCATTGTTTCTATTCTAGTTTTTCTTCAGTTTGTACCAATATGATGGTGTAAAAGTCATAGACCATCAATTAACAGCTGTACCTCCACTTACCTTTTTCATGCATCAAAAATTGCGGTGCCTCCACTTTGATCAAGGTACCTCAGTTATGAACTTTTCTTATGCGTTTACTGCTTCTTGATTTGCAGGATACAGTGAAATATGTTGAAAATCAAGTAAATAATGTTGGTGAGAACATGAAAAGATTCTATGCTGAAGTAGTTCAAGATATAAATCCTCTTTTACAGAATTCTTCAAAGAATGCAACTCATGTAGAGCCTTCTGATACAAATCCTGCCACTTGTACTTCCGTTCAAACAACAATTAAAATTCAGGGAGATGATGAGCACAGTAATAATCAAGAGAAATTCCCTGCAGCTGAAGAGCAACCACCTATTTCTAAAGATGCTGAAGTTGTTGAAGATGTTAAGCCTCTCTTACAGAATGCTATAGAAAGCGCAACTCTTGTAGTGCCTTCCAATGCAAATCCTGCCCGTCATTCTTCTCCTCAATCAATAAGTAGAATTCAGAGAGATGATGAAAATATTATTCTTGAAGAGAAATCCCCCATTGTTGCAGAGCGATCACCTGTTTTTGAGGATGGTGAAGTTTTCCAAGTTATAAATCCTCTTTTACAGAATGCTACAAAAGTTGCAATTCAAGTAGTGCCTTCCAAGACAGATTGTGCCACTAATACTTCTTCGGAGTCAACAATTAGAATTCAGAGAGATGATGACCATGTTATTGATCAAGAGAAATTCCTTACTGGTGAAGAGCAATCACCGGTTTTTGAAGAGAGATCATCCATACAGCTCATGTATTCTGTGCATCCAAAGGTCAGGAAGATTCATGCATCTAGTGAGCTTCACTCTTCAGATCAATTGGGTGCTCAAACTTTTGAGGAAGCGCTTGAAGGTACAAAGTCTGATGTAGCATTAGGAGACACAAAAGATGTTTTAAAAGATGAGAACTCTGATGTGAACTTTGAAGAAAATGAAGTGGAGGAGACCTCTACAAGACAGAGGCTTGAATTGTTTTCATCTGACATGAAAGAATCTTTGGAAGAGTCATTATTGAATGAATTTATCGATGATGATTGCAATGTTCCATGTGGACTTCTTGCTGAGGTTTCACATGTGACTTCACTTCATGGAGAGAACTTTCAGTATCCTCAAAGGGAAAAAGTAGCTTGTGGTGGATTTTCAGTTGGTTCTGACTGTCTTTATAAAGATAGAAGTGCTATTTCTTTGCCAAGTGATTTCCCATGGCCAACATGTGAGGAGAAAATAGTGCAGGACCTTTCGTGCTCCAACAGTTCCTTAAAATCAGGTCACTGTAGTGAGTTGGAGAATTCATTCTACAGTACCCCTACCATCATAAGTTCTTGTAATGATCCTTCTAGCGGGGCCAGTCACGGTTCTTGTAGTTCTGGTTTTCTCTTATCTTCCACATCTGGAACATATGTATGCTGTAATAATGAGATGGAAGATATGGGAACTACCTCCTCCAACAGCATTATTTCCTTGGAATCTATGAGTAAGTATTTTGCTATTTCTTATTTATATGCAATATTTAGTTACTTCTACAACTGTTTGTCCTTTCAGTTAATTTTTGATAGAGTAACAATGTCTGTGGAAATGTTGGAATATGCCTTTGGGGTGATAATTTCGAGCTATTCTTTGATGCTTGGCATTTCTTTGGAAAGGGTTGAGGGGTTACTTGCCTTTGGCTGACAATTTTCTAAATATGGGATTCTATTCTACTGATTCTTTCTTTCCAGTTATTTTGCGTGTATTCGAGAGGATTTCTTTCAGTCTTTATTTTCTGCTTTATCCAGTAATATTTATTTAGTAAGTCGTATGTCATCTTAGGCATATGAAGTGATTTCTAAATATTCTTGGAAAATGGTCATATGGTTTAATGTTAAGTTGCTGTTCTTTCTATTGATAAAAACTGAGTTTTCCTGGGTGATGTAATTATAAAAAACAAAATTGAATGGCATATATATCTATCTATTTTGTTTGTGCATGTATGTTAGATATTATTGTTAAGCAGCGGAGAAGCATGAGTTTAGGCATCATGTGAAGAAGTATTTATCAGTTTGTTTGGCTCTATCTGGCAAGTATTCATTATAGGTAGTTGTCACTCAAGGCAAGGCCTTTGTGTGACCTATCTTGAACTCTATGCTATTTGACATGAGAAAATGATTATTCACGAATCCACTATTTCCTTTCAATAATGCAGTACAATGTAATATGAAAGAGGATATCTCAAAACTTTTAGGTTTGCAAGGCATGTTGGATCTGGATATTGTTTCTTCCAAAAAAAGAGAACAGAAATGGTCAATCTATTGTTACTTCAAGCTAACTGTAAATGCGTCTGACAATATGTTGTAGCCCGCCTGTCCAGTACAATCTTCATCCATTTGTTGGACTTTGGTTTCCTGCAAATGATAGTATTCTAGTCGTGATGGTTTGTGATTCCTAGATCACACCCTTCTGCCAAAATACGCCGTTAGGAACGGACATCTTCATCCCGTAAGATGTCAAGAAGTCTAAGTTGTTCCCTTATGACCTTGCTATTTATTTACTTGTTTGCTGCTTTGTGCTTTCCTCTTTGTTTGATATTAAATACACTTTTATCTAATAACACCATTATTTGATTGTTTTCTTATTCAACTTTTGCTATTAATGTTATTTCTATATGTTGTCATTAAATCATGTACAGGAAGTTCCAGTAGCTGTGGTTATATCAGTGATGATATGGAAGAAATGGATACAGTTGATTTGACTGATAAGGTGAAACCGGAGGAGAGCTGTGTCTCTGTGGACATTAGAAAACATCACGGAGTCTTTTCTAGGCCTCGGACTTTCAGATCATACAAGGTTCACTCTTGCTCCGCCCTTTTCATGGTTATGTATGTGTTTGGCCCCATTGATGGAGCATTTATGGATTTGCTACATCTTCATCTTTCAGACATCTCATTGTTTTTCTAAGTCAGGATGCTTGAGTAGAATTCTCGGGAGTATATTCCGCGCAATATTTATTTGAAAATCAAAGGAAAACAATGCACAGTTAAAATTTGTGTTGATGCCTTCAACTTTTGGAATTCGTAAAACTAAACTACAACAGCACCACCATATAGAAAACTAACAACCCTACCTTGTTTTTTGCTTTGAAGAAAATGATCAAGGATGCTTTTACGCACAAGAAAAGATTAATCAAGGAGTATGAGCAGCTAGCTATTTTGTATGGAGACCCTGATTCAGTTTGTGGCCAGGATACAATGCAGAGACACTTGTGTCCAAGTGACCCTTTAGCATCGGAACTGAATTTACAGAATCGTGAGAAGCATGACTCTGACTGGGAACTCTTGTAAACGTTTCAAGAGGATGAAGGAAACAACTGGCGATGAGGATGAGGCTGGTTAAACGGTTGGACTTGGACAAACTGTTGCTCCTGGTAAATAAAGCTGAAGGTGGTGCCCCTCTTATGAATAATAACCAACCCTTTTCCCTGCTGTGGATAGAATAATGAGTTGGATGTTAGTGTTACAGAGATTTTATTTACAGGACTGCCTGCAATTTATTTGGGAAACTTGGAAGTGATTTCTAGTAGTTTAACAACTTAAAGAGTTTGACGCTCCTTTTTATTGTCACATTTATATGTGGGTCTACCGAAAATAATCCCTTTATTATATAAAAGTAAGGTTGCATATTATTGAACTTTTCTAAATTTCGCTTTATTGCAAGACTTCGGATTGAGTGTAAAGATGACGACGGCTGATACCTTTTTAGTTAAACACCGACCCTTTGCGGAATCATATAGTATATGTCGTGTTCTACAAAGCAGGAATCTAACATGGAAGGAAGAGGGAATCCTTAATTCTAAGAATGCAATTAAGTCAAAAGATCCTAAATTATTCCTTAACAACGTGCAATGTATGGATAATTTCAAACACAAGTTATTCTCCAGCCTGACTTAATAAAAGGACAAACAATATAAAAAATCTTTTATAAGAACAAGACAGGTTTTTCAAAAACCTCTGACCTTAAGCCTTAAACCTTGGCCACTTCGCAAACAAACTGAAAAAACAGAACCGCTTACTGAGACGGACCATTCGACTGACAGGCCAAAGAGAATTTTGAGAATATGATAATGAGCGAAGCTTACGGTTTCCATGCTCGTTGCCTTCGCTTTCTCGCCGCG
>JANKYE010000225.1:41329741-41340120 GCA_032467995.1 Erythroxylum dillonii
AGCCAGGCTGGTCGAGGAATGGTTGCAATCGTTTTCAGGTAATTGGATTGAGTGGTAACAAATATGCTTTTTTTTTTCCGTTGATTTATTCGTTTTCAGGTAATTGGATTGAGTGGTAACAAATATGCTTTTTTTTTTCCGTTGATTTATCTATCAAGAGTTTGTTATACTTTTTAAATTTGAATTTTGTATCAGATTAGCACGCTTTTAAAGATTAATTAACTTGAATGTGTAGCTTTTCAAATTCATTTGTTTGAGAATAATCGTAGCAAATAACCCTACAAGTAAGAGTCAGAAAAATAATCATATTGCTCTTGGCTTCATTAGTCAATGCTTTTATAATTATTGTGTTGTTTTTCTTTCCCTTATATCAAAAATCAAAATGCCTACAAACTTTTTTTCTCTGATATATTTTTACATTGTGAGTTCTAATGAATTACCTCTGACATTCAATGCCTTTGATGCCAACATTTCAGAAATTATTGGTTTTCATAGATATTGTGGATGTATTTTAGTGCACAAGACACGTTTCGGACGTTGGAGAAGGATAGTTGTCACATCAATCATGATAATTGAATACATGAAAGCTGTTTATTACATGATCAGACCTACAAGGACCCTGGCTTAATAAGGCCAAATCAGGGAAAGATGAGCTCCACCACATGGCAGAATTCCACTAGATATTTTGATAAATCTCTTCTACAAACAGGAAGGGATAAACATAGCATTGTGTGAGTTTATAAGTTTGCCGCATGTGAAATCATCTTTCTATTTGCCTTCATGGTTTAGGTTCTTTGCATTAGCGTTATTATCTATTTTAATTTTTAAAAGCGAGCGAAGGCCATCTTCAATTGGGACGTGATTCTCTCTGACATCTCTTCTGTACCAACCTGTCCCTTTAAAGGGAAGGTTGAGATTTAAAGGGACAGGTTGGTAACTTGGTACAGAGGAGATGGGAGAGAGAGAGCATTTGAGGGGTTTTCAATTTTGACAAGTGTGTACGAAAGCTTCGTTTTTTGAAACAACGCGAAGACACGTGCCCCAGTGCGATGTGACTCATCACGCGAAATAAAAGGAGCACAACAAAAACGCCGTCTTATTTCCGGTTTCATGGATATTTCCCTAAAGAACTAAACCATCAAAAAGCTTCTAGGGTTGCATTCATAACAATATATCTTTAATTACATCATAACTTAATTCAATAAACTTTGTTTGTCTCTTATGACTAAAATAATAATTTAAAATATTCCTTTTCGTATTTAAGTTTTCATATGATCTAATCGAAATAATTATATATACTTGAAATAAAATTATTATCAATAATGAGTATTTTATCATTGAACTGATTGATTAATTAGTAAGTTTGCTGGTTTAATGGTCAGAGTTGTTTTTAATTAAGATTTGGCACGATATTAAGAGGTCAGTCAAACTGATGACAAAATATATTTGATTTCATATCAATGAGTGTGCGCGTGTTTTTGCATAGTTGCATGTAGTTTTATGTGATTGGTGATTGTGTAAATAAATATTTGTATGATAGAGTTGTGCCTTGAAAGATGGATGATACTTTCCCGTTGTTTCGACTGTTGGTTTGTGATTGGCTTGAGATCTCTCTTTTTAAATTCGGACCGGATTGGCTGATTCGACCGGTCTGATCGGTGACCGGTCAATGGTTCGGTCCGGTTTATCCTTCAAAATTGGTCAGACAATTTTTTTATTTTGTTATTTTTGTATTTTTGTATTTTGTATTTTTAAATATTTTATATAATTAAATATAATTATTGCATAATTATTACGTCACACTGATTTGACCGGTGGTTGAATCGGTCGAACCAGTCAAATCGGTGACTAGTAAAGCCACCGATCCAAATTTCAAAACCCTGCTTGAGATGGTAGAGGTGATATGCATCTAATTGTGATTCTATAAAATACCCAATCATTATGTATATATTATGTTATATGTGCTGGTTGTATACCACGAGTTTGGTTTTAGAAAATTCTTCAACTTTCATAAAATGACATTATTTTCTTTTGGAAGAATAATAAATACAACAATTATGCCTTTTGTGTTAACCAACTTAAAGTTCTTATATGCTCACTCTAAACCTCCAAAGTAACTAATTAAACCAATTAATTATCTCTCTTAAGTTATAACTTTAATTTGATACTTTTATATTCCAGATTTAGATAACTTGTTTTCATTATTCTGTTCCTATCTTATTCTATGGGTATCCATCCATTTATTTTCTGTGGGTCTTATTTATTAGATGGATGGATGTTCAAGGAATATAGTAGAAACAAAGTAACGGAAACACGTAATCTGTTACTTTACATTTATGCATATTTATAATGAAAGAGGATTACCATACAACATAAGAAAAGTTGGCCAACAAAATCAAAATCTACTTTGATTTTTCAAACTTGTATTTATTTACCTAATATGTCAAATTGATATAATCCAAATCCAATATTTTTGAATCGCTAATTTTATATGCATACCACAACTCATGAATGATGAGATTAAACATGATTAGATTATATATTAAGTTGTTACTTTACAGTATAACAATGGAAATTTCAAGGCAAATTTTATAAATTTTCACTCTGATCTTTATTAAACAATTTCTTAATTAATTATACTTTTTTCAAATGTACCTCACTCCACCATAACTAATAACAAGTCATAATTTTTTTATAATTACTATAAAAATATGCTTACAATATTATTGTAAAACATGAATTTTCAAGAATTATCTTGAGATTAGTTATATATACACTTAAATTAGAAATAGTTTAATTTCATTTGATATAGAAATTTAACCAACCCATATGTCTATGTGAACTATTTGAGCACATTCATTTGATATCTGTAAAGCCAATATTGCTAAAATATAATATAGGGATATTCAACCTTAAAGTGCTTAAACAATTTGGAAATTTTCAATTCAGTGTCTAAGCTTTTAAGTTTTTCAATTGAGTGATCAACCTTTTAAAACCTTAACAATTCAATTTAAAACTTAGTTTTTGCTGATGTGACAAATAAATGGATATCTATATGATATTTAGTAGACATGCTACATCATTTAAAATAACCTTATGAACTAAATTGTTAAGATTTTAAAAAGGTTGGTCTCTTAATTGAAATTTTTAAAAGTTTGGACAATAACTTAAAAAAAAAGTCTTAAAAGGTTAAACACTTTGAATATATTATCCCTATAATCTACCATACATTTCTCCCTTTATTAAGACCTTTTTACCACGTTTAATATCTTTAGCTTTAATTGCAAATAACCCTTACACCTTATAATAAAGTCGAACTAGTCAAATGGAATAAATTTTTATGCAACTTTGGGTACATCACTTGATTGACATTTTCTGAGTTTCAATTATGAAATAATCGTAAATGCATGATGTAGTTATAGCTAATACGGACAAGTACTGGTCAACTTCACGAGGATTATAAGCATTAGTAATTACTTTTATTCTATTATCTAATATATAGATTTGAATTTTTAATTTAAAGAAAATAAACAATAAAATAAATTAACAGCAAGATTGAATCAAAGAATTAAGCACTTAGTAAACAATCGATCGATTCCGCTTTATTGTGGGACTTTAAACTGAATTTAATGAGGATGATAATGATGATCTTTAAAAATATAGATAAAGGTACCAATAGTTGTTCAAGAGATTGTAATGGTTCAAATGCTGATGCTAAGAAGATTTTTTAGGTTGATAGAAAAAAGAAAACAAAGGGTTATATACGGGTACAGATCTTCTGTACCCACTACCCAGTATCCTTTGTGCCATTTTAATATCAACCATCCAATTTATTGAATATTGGATGGTTGAGATTAAAATGGCACAGAGGGTACTGAATAGTAGGTACAGAAGATTATTGAATGGTTAAGATTAAAATGACATAAAAGGTATTGGATAGTAGGTACAGAAGATCTGTACCCGTTATATACTGGTTGTAAAAGTTTTTCTAAACTTTCTTCCACCATTTGACTTTATCTTTTTAGGTTTACTCATGGAATTAGTAAAGCAACTTATACTGTAATTAGAAAGTAAAGAATGGACTTTAAAACTTATTGAGATATATGGAAAAGTCAAAAGTATAGAGTCAAGTAAAAGCATTTTAAGCACTATACTACAGAAGCAGAAAGAATCGCCGATGGTCCAATCTACATATGCAAAGAAGTCTTTGAGAATCTCATTTCCTACGAGAACCATCAAATATGAACGTATGACAATTATTAGTACTTTTTACACTCCACATATTTATTATGTGCATCGGGAAACTGACAACAAAATAATAAAATCAAATGTCGAATCATCACCCAACGGTCCAATAATCGAAATCTGTCATTTCCTGAAATACAAGGTCTTTCCTGTCTCAACTCCAGATTGTTATGCTACAAAAAGCCAAAAACATAACATATAGCCACGCAGAAGCGAAGCCATGGCAACCATGTCAATGATCAAGATGATGAGCGTGACACCTTCTTCACAACAATCAGTTTCCAGCAGTACTCCATCTTCATCTCCACCTTCCACTTCTCTCCCCATCCGTACAATTCCTGGATCATACGGTTGGCCTTTGCTCGGACCCATCTCAGATCGTCTCGACTACTTCTGGTTCCAGGGTCCGGAGACCTTCTTCAGGAAACGCATTGACAAGCACAAGTCCACCGTGTTTCGGACCAACGTCCCTCCGTCTTTCCCTTTCTTTTTGGGGGTAAATCCCAACGTTGTGACCGTTCTTGACTGCAAGTCTTTTGCTCATCTTTTTGATATGGAAATCGTGGAGAAAACCGATGTTCTTGTGGGAGATTTCATGCCCAGCGTTAAGTTCACTGGGAACGTCAGGACCTGTGCTTATCTTGATACATCTGAGCCTCAACATGCTAAGGTTTGTGATTTTTCTTTTCTGGTGATGCATTTCCTTTGCTTCGTCCTTCTAAGTAATGATTTCTGTTTACATTTTATACTTTTAATTATATCCTCTCCCACTTCGTTTCCGTTCGAGATCTCTTCTTTGTTTGTTGTCGTTTTCTTCTCTTCCACTGATATGCGGGGTTTAGGGGTTTAATTCATTTAAATTTTTTTGGCAACGATGAAATGAAAGCTTATCCGATATGGTTTATCAGTAAAACTGGAAAACAGAGATCTGAGCAACCAATTGGAAAAGCAAAAAAGAAGAGAAAATGAAACTCAAGATTCTGCAATTTCTGCTTAAAATGTATAGTTTAAAGGATAATAAGCTCCTCGAGTTTGGGACTTGGGAGCCATGAAGTCAAATTCCTTTTGAAGCAGAAGCTAATTTCTTTATTTTGCAATTCGCAAGTAAAGGTTGGAACCTGGATTGAAGCACAGCTTTGTCTATGTACTGTTTCGGTTGACTGGTGAGATATTTTCATGGCCCGGATAAGACAGTGAAGATAAGATGTAGCTCTTAGAAATGAATGGTCGAAGTCCAGCAACTATGGATCGACTTCATTCACATATCCTTGCTTTTTATTGTACCTTATCTGACATGATAAAACTCATAGTAATATTACCATCACCTCGTTACTTCAGGATATCCTATCCCAGTAAGAATACATCAACCTTGTATATTACTGCCCTTGACAAAAAACAAGTCTAAATAGTTTTAAGTGTCTTAATTCGAAAAACCAGTGGAACTACGGGAGGCTTGATGTGACCAATCTAGACTCTGATAACATAATTGTGATAAATACTGATCAGAAGGACCGCGACTCTTGTCGTTGGATTTGGAACAGGTTAAAGGTTTTGCCTTGGACATCCTGAAACGAAGCTCCAAGGTCTGGCTCACTGAGCTACTTGCCAGCCTCGACACATTATGGGGTACTATTGACAAGGAAGTCTCTGAAAATGGCAGCGCAACATACTTGATTCCTCTTCAGCAGTGCATATTCACGTTCTTGACAAAGGCCTTAATCGGCGCCGACCCGGCAAAGTCGCCGACAATAGCAAAGTCTGGCTACGCCATGTTGGACAGGTGGCTCGCTCTACAGCTCCTCCCCACTATCAAAATCGGTGTCCTGCAGCCCCTAGAAGAGATCTTCCTCCATTCTTTTTCGTACCCTTCTTTCCTTGTTAGTGGAGACTACAACAAGCTCTACGAGTTCGTCAAAACTGAAGGTACACATGTATATATAAATCCATTCTGGGAATAACATACAACGGTCCATCAAAACATTTGTGTTTTTTAAAAATACAGGGAGAGAAGTGCTAAATCGAGGTCAGACCGAGTTCGGACTGAGTCAAGAAGAGACCATACACAACCTCCTATTTGTACTTGGTTTCAACGCATACGGTGGGTTCTCCATATTTCTACCTTCCCTAATAAACGCAATAGCAAGCGACACAACTGGTTTACAAGACAAGTTACGGGCTGAAGCTAGACAAAATGGCGGTCCGACTTTAACTTTCGACTCGGTCAAAGAAATGCCGCTGGTTCAATCCGTTGTTTACGAGACTCTTCGTCTCAACCCACCGGTTCCACTGCAATACGCACGAGCTAGGAAGGATTTCACTCTCTCTTCATACGACTCCGCTTATAATATCAAAAAGGGCGAGTTGCTTTGCGGGTACCAGCCTTTGGTCATGCAAGACCCCAACGTTTTTGAAGAGCCGACGAGCTTTAAGCCGGACCGGTTCACGGGTAAGGGGAAAGAGTTACTGAATTACTTGTTCTGGTCAAATGGGCCACAGACCGGTTCACCAACTGAGTCAAACAAGCAGTGTGCGGCTAAGGACACGGTGACTCTCACCGCCTCCGTGCTCGTGGCCTATTTGTTCAGGAGATACGATTCTATCACAGGCACCTCTACTTCAATCACGGCCCTTAAAAGGGCTGACTGATCAGACGATATATTGTAACTCTTTTGAAGTCACTGATAAATTATATATTATGATGGTGATAAAGAACTTCTCTACAATTATTACCGTTGGGCTGAGGATGAATGAAATTTCATATAATAAAATAGGCACAAAATAATAGTAACAGGAACAGATGATCTGATCTGTCATTAAGCTCCGGTTTTACAAGAGAATCAAAATGAATCATGGAAGATGGTTTCGACGAAAAGAGAAGGAAAATTACAAGTTCTGCACCAATGGTGTAGCTGGAGAATACAGAAGTTTTCGCCTTTTTGAGTCAGGCTTGGATGATTCAAAAGGCTGTCACAGTTAAAAGGCACCTATTCCATAAAAAAAGGGACGAGAAGGAAAAATTACATATCATACACTGAACCTCCATTTCAAATCAGTATCTAAAGGCTTTGCACGTGTAAACAATATCTTGATACAGTATTAATCCTTCTATACAGCCTGGACGTTCCCCTGAGACTGGAATTGAGACTTGGTAACTTCTTTCCACCCTTTTTGGCGTGCCCTTTGCTCCCACATTTCTGTCAATCTCTTTTGTGCCGCTAAGGCCGTTTCGGCTTTCTCCCTTGCTTCTTCACAGGTTTCCATCCCTGAGTTGCATTTGTCTGCCTCCTTTTGATATTGGGATGTCATTTTCTTAGCCTCAAGCAGAGCCATGTCAGCACGCTGTTGACTTTCCAATGATTCAGCTTCCCGCATCTTCAATTCCTCAGTCAGCAGCTCCGCAAAATTATTTTCTGCATCTTCACTCACTTCAGGGTCATGCTTCGCACAATCTGCAAAAAATGTAACAACTGAAATAAAAACCTTAATAACATCTTATAGATTCTTGCTACTGCATGTGGAACAAATAAAATTACACAACTAGGCCATGAGAAAGCTTGAAGACTAGGACTGGTACTCATGTATGATACATTTTTTATCACATAAAGCCTCGCCAACTGAATAATGGTGTCATTCGTTTGTCTTCATTTCAATTGTACTTAAGCTAGGGCTAAGCACCAATGAGTCACATTTTATCTTCTTTATGGCATGTTAAGGTTCACAATAACAGTAAGTTCAATATCGTTATCAGAAGAATATTCCAACCATGGACATCATATTGGAAGAAACATGCAAAGAGTTTCGGCAATAAAACTACCCCTTGAAGCCATTATGTGGTGACTAATTTCCATACAAACTCTTGCTCAAAAAAGATCTGAGCAGAAAAATAGATGATTCAGTGGAATAGTTAGTATCAAAATAAACGAACAGATTCATTCACCTAACCACAAACCAAAGGAGAGGCATGCACTGGTAACCAGGTAATTATAATATGCACTGTCAAAGTAAAGCATATTTGGGATGGAGACAAACCTCCAAAAGAAGAATTGCTCAATGCTGCAAGACAAAAAAGAAAAAGAACAGAAACTTAGTATATATACATCAAGATAATCAAAGTGATCAACTAATGACAGAAGAGTTAAATTCCGATAAATCCACTGTAAAACTAAGGTACATAACTTTGTCATACATATGACTACGATGGAGCAATGAATGAGAGAGAGACTGACAGAACGAGGAATGAGCGATGAAGCTGCAGCCCATATTGTTTTCCACATTATGTGGATCAACAATTGAAGGACGTTGTTTTTAAGTTTTTGAATCGATTAAATAAGTCTTATTCTCATCAGTCTTATTGATGAAACCCTTTCCTATCTTGGAAGAAGCGCATAATATGGTAATAAGAGATGAGTCTAGGAGAGTGATATAAGGTCTATCACAGCCTCTAATCGAATCATCTGCTTCAGCATCTTTTGGTGAATAGAATAAGAAGGGTAAATCAGAAATCATGTGCAGTCATTGCAGGAAGAAATGACATAAAAAGGAAAAATGCTACAGAATAATTGGTTTTCCTCCTGACTTCAAATTTAGCAAATCAAAACGACAAGGAAAAACACTTGTAATTGCAGTTAGCTCGGATGGAAATGATGCTGCAAACAACAAAGATAGTGACTCTGCTCAAATCCAAGAAACTTTTCAAATGACACTAACCATAAGTTTCATATACTGATTGTCTCATGAAGATAAAATAGTTGGGGAGAGTGGTATAAAGTGTATAGTTCAGAAAGCACTCAAACTATATGAAACTTAACAAAGAAATCAAAAAGATAAATCAATGGAAACACCATGCACAAACTCGTCTCAATCAGTCACCGCAACAACTTGCAACGTTTACACTTTCTTTCAATATCAGTCTATACATCTAATAGGCAATACAGTAAAGTAAAGCAATTAATAAAAGACAGAAAACAAGTAGTGCTTCCCAATTAATACTCTCCTAAGATTCACACTTGATCACGGCCCAAAATTTTATTATCAGCGAATAAACTCTTAGATTTGACTCAACATATGCTTCCTTTTTTTTCCCCCTTTTTTGTGAACTTGAAACCCATCATCCCCTGAAATGAGCAGTGCAAGGTGTCCACAACTTGAAAATCAATGGAGGAAGATACCCATCCAAGATTTAACCAAAACCCCGTATCAAGAATCTATTCGTTCCCTAGATCTGCTTCTGTTATCAATCCCGCATGATCAGTAAAAGAAGATAAATAGACAACAACCCATAAACAGCAGTTGGGAACAAGTAGCTAAATTAAGCACGAACTTATGCAAATCAAAGAAGAAGCGAATGAGATCCGGGCAGATCTAGGTAGAGAAGAGATAAGATTAGCGGGAACCTGAAGGGATGGAGAGAAGAGGACGAGAGGAGCAATCGCAGACGCAAGGGGAGCAGGAGGCAGAGGAGTGGCTAACGGCGGCCAGGACTTCCTTGAAGTGCCAGTAAAGAGGCGGACCAATTATGTATGTACCTATGCACACTGCGATCACGCCCAGTGCCACCTTCACCACCACCGCCGTCGTCGCCATTATGGGAACTAGTAAAACCACTCTTTACTCTTCAATTATTAACAAAGACGAGAAGCACGAAATGATATGAGAGACCAGACACTACTAATTAGTAGTAACTACACGTTTTGTTCCCGGTCTCTTATTCCCCTTCCTTCTTCGTTCTTCAGTCGCACTTTAGATGTAAACTGTAAGTGTGAACGGTGAATGGTAAGTAATTGTTATTAGGTTGGAAGTTAACTGATAGATAGAATAGAATCGAATGGTTTATAAAAGTTATTTAGAAGGTTGGAAGTTAATTGATAGAATAGAATAGAATGGTTTATAAAAGTTATTTAGAAGGAATTAAATGGTTTATAATATAATGTTGTTAAATATTGTTTAAAATATGAATGTAATAGAATGAAATGTACAATAAATAATTATTATATGCCTGAAATTAGAATGGTTGTTATAGAAGATTTAATAATACGATTTTAACACTGAAATTATGTTCAATTAAAAGGTCACTAAAATTACAATCGTGATAAATAATTTTTTATATCTTTTTTATTTTAAAATAATAAAATGTT